>CM016568.1:13905207-14081910 GCA_003412495.2 Echium plantagineum
TGTTCTTGTAATGTCAGGAGGCTTATTAGAAGAATTCATCCTCCAAAATACTTCAGAATGGTTGAGTAGTACTAATACACTTTATGAAAATATTGAGTAAACATAGATTGGTTATTCTAATGCAAACCGAACACACGATTACCAACAATGTTCCTTAAAATATCATATTCCACTAAAGTGCTTAGCTCCTAAAGGTTGTAATTCTCTAGGGAGGAAGCATATTTGCATGAATATCATTCAACACACTCATAAGTTTCATAACATAATCAATCCACCCATCGAAAGCGTGTGAAGCATACACAAAAGATACATTGTAGATAAATTGCCAGTTTAGGTCATCATCCGTTAAAGCTTCACTCCAGAAGAAGATTGATGATCACAGGCGATGGGCAGATGTGAAGTTTGGTCAGTAATCACTCCGATTCCTTCAAAATTTCAGCATCTCTTGAGGCCTACAACAGATTATGGAGATTTTTCAGGATAAAGTTAAAACACTTCCAACACATAGGAAATGGAAGAGGATGCCATTACATGTGGATGACGAATGTAATATAATTGAGAAAATGACTACAGACATCGAGACAAACCAGAGCAAGGCATACACCTCCAAATCATTTTGAAGTTAGGATAATAAAATATATATTTTGTCCCTAGAAAACAAGTGGCAGAAAGCTGAAACACGCGATCAAACATTGCCTTAGACCAACCCGTTTCTAATTGAAGGAAGCATTTACCTAGCAAGTCAGTATTGACGCCTTTGGCGTTCCTCAGCAGGGCTTACTCGAATTGACCTCCCATCTAGGTCCTGCATATATACACAACATTATGAGATTCATGAAATCTTCACCTACACAACAATAGTGTTACAAGAATTGCATGGCAAATCATATCTATATGGACATGGAAATTGAGTACAAGGACAAAGATTAGACATATGTGGACTCACAGCGCCATCCAAAGCTTCAATAGCACTATTAACCTCTTGAGCAGAACCAAATGTCACAAATCCAAAACCTCTTGATCTACCACTCTCTCTGTCATAAACCACCCTGGCCTCCTTGACATTTCCTTGGCCACGGAATAAGTTCTGGAGCGCAAGATCGTCAACACCCCAAGAAAGGTTTCCTACATAGACACGGTTGCCACTACTACTGAAGTCTCGGCTCGAATTGTTGTAGCCTGAGGACCCCCTTTGAGCTCCTCTGGAAGAGTATTCTCTTGAAGAAAAATTATCCCTCTTAGGAGGCGCTGGGCCAGAATTTACCCTCAATTCTCTGCCATCAAGTTCCTAACAAAGAGCATAACATGTTTGTAAATCTTATTCATACAAGAAGCAACGGATATATTAAGAGCTAAACATATAAGCAAGTCTGTCTATATGCCTTGTATTAGCAAAAATAATTATTTAGAGCTAACTAATTCAACTAATTTCTTCTGTCAGAACAAAATGATACAATTCAAACAGTTCAAATAAAATATGGTGTCAAACATAGATGTTATTATTGTATGAATTGAATTAAAAGAACCATCCACATTTCCCATAAAAATATATGTGACTGATAAAGAATAAAGACAGTCATATAAGAGCCATTGACATCTTAAGCTTCTGAAAGACTGAAACTTACATATCCATTAAATTGTCCGACAGCAGCATCGACTTCCTTAGCAGAAGACATCGTAACAAAGCCAAACCCTCTGCTTCTTCCAGAGTCCCTGTCGTATATCACCTACAATACAAGTTTAAACAAAGTTTCAACCTTTTTGTGTTTCTAATAAGTAAATCCAACCATCACCACTAAATGAAGAATCTTTTTACATTATATACCCCTCTTTTGATACATTTCTCACTAAATAGAACACAAGAAACACAAAAATACATGAAAATTAAGATATGGACATGGAGTTAGCATAACTTCAATAAGAAGGAAATAAATAATACCAAACTAATCTGAGCCTCTTCACCAGTAATTGGGGTCGACTATAGCAATAAGAAGTTGAAATTCAAGAAGACTTTTAAGAATTTAATGTAATAAAGTTACCTCAGCCATCTCAACATTTCCAGCACGACCAAAGAGACCAGCAAGAACACTACTATCAGCAGTAAACGGCAAATTCCCGACAAAAATCTTAAGGTCAGGCGAAAATGTCCGTTCTTGAACATCCTCCTCTCCGTCAAACACCTCATCACTCAAAAAACTCCCCTCCTCTTCTTCATCTTCTTCCACAAGGTTAAATTCCTGAGCTGCAACATTTCTCACCAAACGGGACCCAAGAAAATGCCTTATTGAAGAATGGGAAGTGGAGATTTTGGTGAGTTTGAGAGGGGGGGAGGAAAAGGGGAAGGAAAGGGAGGGTAAGGGTGTGTTTGGTTTGGAGGAAAAAAGGGATTGAGGGGTTAAGGAGAGGAAATGGAGTGAGCAAGTTGAAGAGGCCATTGAGGTTTTTGGTGAAGAAGAAGAAGAAGAAGTGTAGGGTTTTTGAGGATAAGGGTTTGGAAGATAAGGTTTTGGTGAGGGTGTTTATATAGGGTACCCTTTATATAGGAAGGGTGAAGATATTATACCAAGAGGACTATTGTAGATTACAAATAAAATGGATAAAGAGATAACTCTTTTTTTGTTGAGGGAGAGGATGATTCAAACTCTCCCCTAATATCTTAGTCGATTGAAAAGTAAATTGAGCGGCATATCTAAACGTTAAATACATGGGAGAGAACTAAGAGGATCCATCTCTTATCCATAATCATAATCATAACATATATAAATTGCATTTAAAATTTGTTTCAACGAGAATCGAATATGTGTTGTAAGAGGATTTGTATCTACGTCGATACAATTCTTACCACTTTAGTTGTGTCCGAGCAGATAAATAGATACTCTTGGTAATTTTTCAATTTTTATTAGGTTCGTTCTTTAATTGTAATGTGACAAATCAAATGTAGTGTAGTTTAAATAAACAAAGTGGTGAGGTATTGAATAAATGATGCATACATTATCTGTAAGGGATTTGAAGGCATTTGAAGACTTGGCGTTTTAACTCTCTATAGTCTATACTAACGAGAAGAACATAGGTTGGAGGCCTCAACATTGTTCCTCATGTTACTTTTTCCGGGAAGGGATGCCAGTAGTGTGGCGAGTGCCGCTAGTACCACTATCGATAGAACAAACTTATAATGCAACATTGTCGAGCATTACACATACAGTACATCATTACGTGTATAATATAGTACGCCATTACGTCTATAATATATACTTGTTGGATACACATTAATTCTTAAAACCATATAATTAGGATACTCGGTAGGAGCTTTTACTTGTCAAGTGTCAGCAAAGATGCAATAGTACCTTAATTCTCTCAATATTACATCCCGTGAGCCAGTTCTCAATCACTCTTTAGTGGAAAATAGAATTTTGTCTATCCTATTCATATTGAATGTCCCAAGCCTGTCACAACATAGTAACACCACAACTATTTGATAATCTAGGCACCAAAGTGTCGAGGCACCAACTGCCCCACACATGATCGGTCCTTGCCTCCTCGGCATATATGTAATGCAAGAATGTAAGAAAAGAAGGCAAGTGCGGCTTTTTATCAAACATCGTATTCAATATCAAATCAATGAAATATGAAAGGCACAGAGGAAGAAAACTATTGTCTAATCCAATTTGAAGAATTTACATAGCTTTTAGTGATGGATAATATGTAGAGCAAAGAGGTTCCATCTCATTCACATCAATCGAGATTCACAAGATGATTGAACGTATAAAAGCATACTTATTCTTAGCAACACTCAAGGTTGCAAGATCGCTACCTCAGAGGAACGCAACAGAAGAGGTTTGCAGACCTCATACTTAGCAGGGGGAGTGGCTTAACAAGATTCAAACAAGAAAGAACTGGAAATGACAGTCGTAAACTCCCTCCATCTCAATCTGACTGGAATTTCTTTTAAACAAATTATCGCTCCACTTTTGAAGCAATAATCATCTATATAAATTTGAGTTTCTGTCAAAAGATCAATAGAATTGGATATAATACACTGAGTACTTTAGCCGAACCTGTTAATTAAATTGAGCTGAAGGTGAAATGCTGTTAAAAACTTTGAAGGCATATCACCAATCTTAAAATAGACACCTTGAAACAGAATGTCATTCGCCAGATCATACTACTGGTTAAACGGACAGAACTGGTTACAAACATGATAAATGTGCCATTGATCACATCATTTTTATTACTGTCCAAGTCTAAACTCATAGGTTTCAGTTTTCACGCGAAGTAGATTTTTCTTTTGACATCTATTATGTATATTCCACAATTAATTCCACAATCCACACTTAGAGTTCTGACTAATTATGTTTAACCATACAACAGATCAGTAGAAACAACTGTCAATCTTCAATCTAATTGTTATAAGTTGCATCTATTTGTTTTCATGTAGATGGACTATCCTTTAGTTCAACCTTTGCTATGTGCTTTCAGAAATTGGGAATAAATACAGATGACCATTCACACGTCAAAGAATTTTAAAGATCAGGATGATTCAGGACATGCAGGAATAAACTACTAGTCAGCTAAGTTATTACCAGAAAAAATCACACTTTTATTAGCAGCTGCAAAATGTACCAAAAAGAAATTAATACCTTCCTCAAACTTGGAAGAAGTAAAGAAACAGTTGCAACTACAAAATCAGTTCTCAACTATCAAAATCCATCATTGCATATAAATCAAAAGCTTGAACACACATACATACCCGAGCTTTCAAAATAACAAGAGAATTAAGCAGCAAGCTTCTTCTTCCCATGTTTGCTATCCACGCTTTTATCATTATTTAGGATCATCCTTGAGAGAATATCAGCTTGCCTTGTGTTTCCTTCTTCGTTAAGATTTTTGATTAGTTGCTTCGATCTATCTTTATCTGTAACTCCTCCCTTCTCCAATATCTTGCACAAAATGGAATACGCATTAAGAGTTCTTCCTGCTGCTAGTAGAGCATCCAGCACCTTGTCATAGCTTGAAAAGTCTATTTCACAGTCCCTCTCCAAACCAAAATCCAATAGCTTGAGAGCTGCATTTGATTTCCCCTTCTCGCATAAAACAGATGCGAGACTATCAAAATCAGGAGACAGCCCGGATTGCATAAGCAGTTCAATTCTTCCTATGGCTTCTTCCACATGACCTCTCATCGAAAGAGCTTCCACAATCTTAGACATCAAATCCATGTGCTCTTTCACCCCCTTCTCTAACATAGTTTTCATAACACGACTTGCTGTTTGTATCCTTCCATCTTCAAACAAGCTCTCCATCAATGACCTATAAAGTGATGAATCTGGGGAATGTCCATTTTCAATCATACTATCCAGAGCTATTTTTGCATCAGCAGGCTCCCCTTTATTCAAGTAGCACATAATAAGAGACTTGTAAGCATGTGCTTCTGTTGGAACTTTTCTCCTAACCATAATCTTCAACAGCTCATATGCCGAATCAGGTGCTCCTTCATTGGCATGACCAGCAATCAGATTATTAAACGCAACTGAATCTTGAATTCCTATTTTCAATAACTGCCGCAGAAGAGTTTCAGCTTTTCCTGCCTGACCGTTGTTACATAGATAATTAATTATCGCATTGTAAGCAGTAGACTCCATCTTGAAGCTGTCTTGAGGCCTCAAGACAATTTCCTTCTCTATTAGCTTGTCCAAAAGGTTAACAGCTTGATCATACAAACCTGCCTTGCAAAAGTTCTCAATTAAGACACCATAATGCCCAGCTTCCGTTGGAATACTCAATCTAATCATAGCCTTGAGAACATCAGCAGCTGCATTAACATCACCTGCCTTACACTGTTCAGTAATCAATCTCATGAAGATTGAGTTTTCTTTGGGCTCAATATGCTTCTCAACCATCTCTTTCAATGCACTCTGAGCTTCAGGCATTTTCTCAGCATCACAAAGTCCAGGCAACAAGGTTGAGTACGTAATAGCATTAGGCTTAATCCCGTAGCCCTTCATCTCCTCGAACAACTTCAGTGCATCATCAACTCTCCCGACGGAAACATAACCTTTTATCAAAGTGGTATATGTAATCACTGTAGGCTCTATATTCCTCCCCTTCATCTCCACGAAGTACTTCTCTGCCTCTTCCATTTTCTTGACCCTATGAAACCCATTGATCAGAGTGTTGTAAGTAACCACATCAGGTGAAAGCCCCCTACTCTTCATATCCTCAAAGAACCTAATAGCAGTGTCCACTTTCGTGGACAAAAAGAACCCCCAAATCATCAAATTATACGTATGTGCAGTTGGCTCAATCCCCTCAGCTATCATCTTATTAAAATATCTCTTACCCATCATATACCTCCCTTTCCTCATTATCACCTTAAACAACATATTGTACGATTTGATCGTCCTCTCTACACCCAACTCCCCCATCTTCTGAAACAACTTCACACTCTCCTGAACAATCCCCGCCTTTCCATAACTCTCAATCATTTCCACCCACACATCCTCATCCCATTCCACACCATTTTTCGGCATATCTAGCAATATACACCGAGCATGATTTAGCTTTGATGCCCGCCCCAAAATCTGAATAATCTTGACATAACTATCCCTATCATGCCTAACTAAACCCGACCGCTCGGTCCAACGAAAGAACTGCAGGGCATGTTCTGAATTCTTGGAACTATGCAAAACATTATACACTAGCTCACAATCAAACTTAGGCACCAAATTACGAATCGAATTCTGCAAACGAGTAGTCCAAGCTCTACTAGCCATCATTCTACAAATAAGATCTTCAATTTTTTCAGGGCTTCTTGAAAACTTACTTCTTTGTGGGGCAGCCGAAATGGGTACAGAATACGTTGAATCAGCTTTCTGGGCATCAACAAGTTCGGATTTTTCGACAGCTGGAGCAGAGCAGAAGAAGAAACATGACTGAAGGGAAGCTGAGGACGAAAACGAGGTGATTTTGGGGTTCAAATGGGGCGATTTTGATGCAACGAAAAATGCCATTTTTAAGAAATTTTTGATATTGAGAAATGAGAAATATGAGTGAGATTTTGAGGTTTAGGTTGTAAAGATCATTAGGTGGCGGTAGAGGCGACAGTAGGGGGGGGGGGGGGGCGGTGAGGGCCTGAGGGGTTTGGGTTTAACGAATTTGCATATCAACGGCCTCTTTTTTTTTTCTTTTTTATTAAATTAGCGATGATGTGAGTTTTTTTTATTTTTTTAAAAATTAGCCATAATGTGAGTTTGGAACTCAAGACCTTCTGGTGATTAGTAATAATTTTTTCCATTAAACTATTCAATTAACTCGGTATTCAACAGCCTCTTCAGTCCACTTACTATGTTTGCCCATCTGCATAAGATATCTCATACATATTTATTTTCTATTTTTTGTTTCTTCTTAATTTTTTTTTTGTAGAAAACTAAGAAATTCATATTGGTGAAAATGAATTAGGGGGCTCTAGGACTTCAAATAAGCTTGTGCCATTTCAAAAGTAATTCGTAACGATCAGTGACTCAATAGTGTGATATTATTTGACCTTAATACTCTTCTATTTTTATATTCGTTAAATGTAATTTTCATTGCTAATTTATAAAATTAGAAATAATAAATAATGGAAATCCGAAACAATTAACAAAAGTAATCATGGGCATAGTGCTGGCAGTGAGCCGGTAACCTCTTACCCGCTCGAGCACTCGACTCGAGTACTGGACTTAATAGACCGCTCAATAGTTAGTGAGTATGATAGGTTGTGCTCGTTTAAAATACCGGACTCGCTCTATAATTACCGGGTCCGTGAAAATGATCAAATAAATTAATAAATTTAATATATGGGCTTAAAAAACTATCATTAAGGTTTATATATTTTATTATTCTTTTTCAAATAATCAAGATTTATTATTAATGATTCGAATATACCAATGTATTTCCTATTTGAGTTAAAATAAAATAAGCTTTTTTCAGTTTGTATGAACGAGTCAGTTATTAATAAACCAAAGTACCCGACTCATTATCGACTATTAAAGTTTTGCAGATTACCTTAATGAATGGGGTAATACTCGACTCATTATCTTAGCAAATCGATTTAAGTATTTCAATATCCAACTCGACTCGATTCTTTTCTAGCACTAGACATTATAATTGTTCCTTAGTCTTTTTGATCTCATTGATTACATGCATAACTTATTTGTGAGGTCCGAGATGGCAATGACTGCCTACAAAGGCCTTGCCAACTTATTAGAGCTTCTATTCTATCAACAGTTAACGATTAATTCATTTAATTCTTTTATAATAAATTAAGTTCCATAATCTTAAGATCACAGACTCCCCTGCCCTTGTTCTATCCATGCTATTGTCGATATTTTTTTATTGCAAATTTTTTCGATATAATAATTTATGTCCACAAGTCGCACACTTCTCCTATTTGACCAAATTTTAAGACCTATAACATTAATTTGTTGTGGCAATTTCTCTAACTTAGTAGGTGGATGGGTCTCCAATAGTTTTGCTTGTCTATGGAAACTATACACTAATATTGTATTACATATTCACAATTTACCAAATTTAATTCCTAACTCCAAAGTCCTAAGTGCAAATTGGAACACGCAAGAGGTAACCATCGCCCAGAAAAGAATATTAGGTGGCTCAACTTAGTGGCTATACCTTATTTTCCACTAAATAAACCTATAATATTTAAGGAAAATGAGTCGATTATCCTATCATTTGGATGTTGTTTACCAGGCAATATATATATATATGCCAAACTATAGGCTATTTCCAGATTTTTTTTTAATTCGGAGTCGAATAAAAAAGTATAGTTGGGTGGCCTCCAATAAACTTGCATTGCAATTCATCAAGAATCTATATTGTGGAGTAACATACTATATTTGATTTAATATTTAAATTTTCATAATATATTTGATAAACAATTGATCCGTTTTATAGAATAGACTTTAGTTATATTCAAACATTGAAATTGTTGAATATTCTACCTAGCACGAAGTAATAAAATAACACCCACAAAATTTGAAACATTAAAATTGTCGAATATTCTACCTATAGCACAAAGTAATAAAATAACACCCACAAAAGACGAAACAATATTGACTCTATCATGCAACTATATATGGAAGCACAAACAGATAGTACCCCTCAACTTTGAATAAGTATATATACGTAGCTGCTTACGGCTACATTTAATTACTCCTTCCCTAAATAATTGGTACATTTTGACTTTTGTGATCAAACTTTAAGAAATATGATCAAGAATTCTCATTAAACCATACTCCATCCGTTTCGATATATTTGATTGTTTGGGAAAAAATTACTTTATTAAGGAATGGTGCAAGATTACTAATATATCCTCAAATAAAGGTGTTGGAGTGTTACTTTATTAGGGACAAAAAGTATGCGAAAAGGGAGAAAATAGGTTTAAAAGTTTACTGGAAATATAAACAATCAAACATTTTCAAACATGACAAAGTTTCTAAACAACAAACATATTGAACCATAGGGAGTAAGAAATAATATAGTCATTTGGGAGCCTGTTAGATTCGTCTTAATATGTATTTTTGAAATATCAACTTTTTATAGTAATTTTTTCGCATGTAAAATAAGAGATATTTACGTTTTAACTTATATTTTGTTGACCATAAAAATTAAAATATATCAATCATTTAGGGATGGACTGATGGAGGGAATATTATTTAAAGGAATAGCTAAAATTATCACTATTTGAGTAGTCTATTGCGTGTAATTATTTGCGTTCTTTGTTTTTGTAATATTACTTTCGCATCTATAGGAGTATTTCAAAATCATCATTGATAAATCAACTTAATTAAACAAATAAAAACATATATACAACTACTCAAACTCAAACTACCCCTCTCCCTATAAAATTACCTCCCATATTTTCAATATCACACCTCCGGAACTTACGGTAGTTACTTCCAATAATTATTCAAAACTTCACTACCATATTTGTTTTTCCATTTGTTAAATAAAGAAAATTGTATTTGTATATATAAAAATAAAATGGAGATTTGCATGGAAGGTAAATTGAACTGGGGAACGGCAGCTGAGTCAATGAAGGGGAGCCACCTAGATGAAGTGAAACGCATGGTGGCTGCGTTCAGGAAACCGGTGGTCCACCTTGGTGGTCAGTCCTTGACCATCTCTCAGGTGGCGGCAATCGCAACAAACAAAGACGGGGTGAAGGTGGAGCTGGCGGAAGCAGCCAGGGAAGGAGTAAAGGCTAGTAGTGATTGGGTTATGGATAGTATGAATAAGGGGACAGATACAAATGGTATAACCACCGGATTCGGGGCAGCCTCCCGCAGGAGGACTAAACAAGGGAGCGCCCTTCAAAAGGAACTCATTAGGTAAACAAACTTGTATCTAACGTCAAGTTAAAAAAGAAATTGGACAAAGATTAACTACAATAAAATATTTAATAAGTATGTATTTTAATTAATTAGTTAACCTGGGATGTACATGGTTCGATTTGAATGATTTTTGTCCTACTTTTGATCGACATTGATGGTTTTTAAAAATCAAAACTGAAACAGACTTTTTAAATATATGAACCGTGTTTGTTTTGAGCGGCTTCATCAAAATTTTAAATCACGAAGAATGCAACAAAAAATATTTGTAACCTCAAGACTTCAAAACAATTCACAAAAATGTTTTTTAATTCTTATGTCAAATAATAATAACGTTAAAATATTCAAAAGTTTTTAACGTAGAAAAATAAAGTTAAAAATTGAAAATAAATAATTATGATCCAAATAACCTAAAAATATTCAAATGTTTAACATGTGCCAACAAACTGAAAATCTACAAACTTATTATGTAGGTTTTATAGTGTTTATTATCTACTCTATATACTCTCTCCGTTTCAAATACTTGATTATTTAGGAAAGAAAATTATTTTTTATAATAATTGATTGTTTGCGAAATTCAATGTACTTTTATACTCATATTTTCCTTTTTGACCCTTGCTTTAACGGTTACTTTTCATTTTGAGATATTATGTAGGATATAATAGTAAATTTTATTAACCCCTTAATAAAGTACTTTTTTGCTAAACAATCAAATATTTGAAACGGAAGGAGTATATAATAGAGAGTGGAAATCACAAGTTTTCTTGAGTGAAGCTCCATCTTCTCACATTTTCTTAATTTTAGGATAAAAAGTCTCTTATCAAAATTAATTTGACATGTTCTACTTTTATTATATAATAAAATATTATTTATATATTATCAAAATTAATCTCACTATTTGATCAAATTTTTTGTGCGTTTATGATTTTATTCTATTTTGACGATGACTCAATAGCCTCATAGAGTCATAGGCATCTGATCCAAATTTCAATTAGCCTCATAGCATCTGATCCAAGATTTCAAGTAGGAGGTTTGCTTCAATTATTATTGTTGAAAGGGTTGTGTTCATACTTTCAATCTCGACTTTACATCTTTTTTCCAGATTCTTGAATGTTGGAATCTTTGGCAATGGAACAGAAAGTAGCCACACATTACCACATTCAGCAACAAGGGCAGCTATGCTTGTTCGGATCAATACTCTGCTTCAAGGTTATTCAGGCATCAGGTTTGAGATCCTGGAAGCTATCACTAAGCTCCTCAACACCAACATCACTCCATGCTTACCCCTCCGTGGCACGATCACTGCCTCGGGTGATCTAGTCCCCCTCTCCTACATTGCCGGGTTACTAACTGGCCGACCCAATTCCAAGGCCGTTGGACCTATGGGGGAGAAGCTCAATGCTGAAGAAGCCTTTCGGCTTGCTAGGATCAGCAACGGTTTCTTTAAGTTGCAGCCGAAGGAAGGACTTGCCCTTGTTAATGGAACAACTGTGGGTTCTGGAATGGCTTCAATGGTTCTTTATGAAGCCAACATTTTGGGAGTATTCTCTGAAGTGCTTTCAGCAATTTTTGCTGAAGTGATGAATGGTAAGCTTGAGTTCACTGATCATTTGACACACAAATTGAAGCACCATCCTGGTCAGATTGAAGCTGCTGCTATAATGGAACACATTTTAGATGGCAGTGGGTATGTTAAGGCTGCTGGAATATTACACGAGATGGATCCTCTGCGAAATCCCAAGGACCGTTATGCTCTCCGTACATCACCTCAGTGGCTCGGCCCTCAGATCGAAGTGATTCGTGCTGCTACAAAGATGATTGAGCGGGAGATCAACTCTGTTAATGACAACCCATTGATTGATGTTTCAAGGAACAAGGCCTTACATGGAGGAAACTTCCAGGGTACGCCTATTGGCGTGGCAATGGACAACACTCGTCTTGCCATCGCCTCAATTGGAAAGCTTCTGTTTGCTCAATTTTCTGAATTGGTTAATGATTACTACAACAATGGGTTGCCGTCAAATTTGACAGGCAGCAGAGATCCAAGCTTGGATTATGGTTTCAAGGGAGCAGAAATCGCCATGGCTTCATACTGTTCAGAACTTCAATTCTTGGCTAACCCTGTCACTAACCATGTCCAGAGTGCTGAGCAACACAACCAAGATGTCAACTCCTTGGGCTTAATCTCTTCAAGAAAGACATCTGAGGCTGTCGAAATCTTGAAGCTCATGTCTTCATCTTTCTTATTAGCTCTCTGCCAAGCCGTTGATTTGAGGCATATTGAGGAGAATGTGAAACACGCAGTGAAGAACACAGTCAGCCAGGTCGCTAAGAAGACATTAAACGTGGGCGTTGATGGCACACTCCACCCATCAAAATTCAGCGAAAAGGAGTTGCTTCGTGTGGTTGATCGTGAGTATGTATTTGCCTATGCAGATGACCCTTGCAGCGCCACATACCCATTGATGCAGAAGCTACGAGAAGCTATTGTAGGCCATGCCTTAGCAAACAGTGAGAACGAGAAGGATGCCAGAACTGCAATCTTCCAAAAGATTGGCGTTTTCGAAGAGGAGCTGAAGGCCATTCTGCCTAAAGAGGTGGAGAAGGCACGATCCTCGGTCGAAAATGGCACTCCTGCAATCCCTAATAAGATTGAGGAATGCAGATCATACCCTCTATACAAGTTTGTGAGGGAAGAATTGGGAACTGAATTGCTGACCGGTGAGAAAATAAGATCACCAGGTGAGGAATTGGACAAGGTGTTTACTGCATTGTCTGAAGGGAAACTTGTGGATCCACTTTTGGCATGTTTAGAGGCTTGGAATGGTGCTCCTCGTCCAATATGTTAAGGTTCAATTTGTGGGTTCATTTGTTTGTAAGAACTTGTTGGTAAATAGTATGGTCTGAAAGTAATGTTTACAAATTTACTGTATGATTGTTTGACCTGATCTGTTATACACACACCAACACAGTGCCAAACAGTGATTTTTTGAAGGTCAAATTACTAATCTGCCCCCCTATTCTGAAATGTAGTAGTTGAGAAACTTGGATTAGGGGTAAAATAATAATTCAAGCCCTGACAAAAACACTGTGTTGGTATGTGCATAGTGTAGCCCTGACCTGACAATTATAACAATATAGCATGGCTAAATAATACTGCATTCGTTTCACAATACCTGATTGTTTAGCGAAAATTTACTTTTTTAAGGGGTTAATGAAATTTACTTTTATACCTTACAAAATACTCTCAAAATAAAAATTAACCTCTAAACCAAGGATAAAAAAGGAAAGCGTGAATATAAAATTACATTGAATTCCGTAAACAATCAAGTATTATGAAAAAGTAATTTTTTATAAACAAATAAGTATTGTGAAACGAATGGAGTAGCAAGAGGTATAAGATTGCATACAATTTGATCCGATCATTTCCGTCACTTAAACGAGAGACTCTTTCTTTCGCTTAGAGGACAGACTCTTCGAAAGTCCAATAACGCAATTCTATTTGGTTAATGGTATCTCAATTGATATTTTTAAAGTTCCAAATATTAATATTACTGATCCTTCATATATGCTGCCATGTTGGTATTTGATTGATATAATCTTTTTCAAGTTGGTGGATTTTTTAATCGATACTCTCTTCGTCTAATTTTTTTTAAAATTAAGGAACCATTTATTTTTATACATAATTTAATAAGAATTTGAATTTACCCCAAATCTTTTGTCTAACTTGGAAAAATAAAACCATATAAGCTATTTTAATTGAAAAATAAAAGTTATTGCTGGTTGGTGATAAGGTTGATGATGATGGTGGAGAGGATGGTGGTAGGTGGTTGAAAGTTGGGAAATATAAAGTAAGGGTAGTTTAGTCTATTCGCATGAAAAATATGGTAAATTTAAATAAAAAAAGAATCATAATTTTTGGCTAATATGCGTCTCAAACTATGATATTTTGACAATTTTTTCATATAAGAATAACCATATTAGTTTCTATGACCCCCATTGCAAAATTCAAGTTTCTAGTTTGAGGATACCATCAATAATGTTTCAACGTTATTCTGAGTTATATTGTGAATAAGCCGAATTATTAGGATCTTGATTATTATGGATTTCATCGTTTTATCTACAATTTGGTATTGATATTCTCGGATTTTTTTTTTAATATTTTGGTCATTGTGCTCTATGTTACTGTTTTAAGGATTTGACAGATTGATTATGGATTGTGAAATTAATACATTAGGATAAATCTTAAGACAAAAATTGTTTAATAAAATTTTCAACTTATTTACATGCTTTTGCTTTTGAAAAGGGATGAATAAGTATGAGAAATTCGCGAGATTATCACTCTTTGAAGGCTTTTTTTAACTTGGAGCACCCTCTACTTTTTTTTGCAAAATCATAGCACCCTGTCAATTTGAAATTTACTATTTTGCCCTTACTATTAAAACATTTTTTTTACTATTAAAGCAGAGAAGCAAAAATAGAATTCTGCATAAATTAAACATGAAAGAAGCATTTTGGGATGTAAGTGATTGAACTGAATAAGATGGTGGTTGAGAAGAAAGAGAAAAGAATAAACCTCAAAATGTTGTCCCTGAGCCCTTGGATTTCGTTATAAGGGAGTACGATGTTGGAAATGGCAGCGGCGGAGGTGGTGGTGCAGGGTGGTTACGTTGTAATCGGAGCGGAGGTTTTGATGGGTGGATGGAAGTTGGGGTTGTTTTGCAATTTCAGTTTATTGTAAGATTAATTTGGAAGGAATTCGGGAGGAAACTGAAAATAAGAGAAGCTTGGGAGGTATTGTGGTTCAATTTAGGTTTAGGGTGAATGAATATATACACCGGGCCAGTTCATTCCCAAAAAAAGATAATGGGTCAGGTATGGAAGAGTAAACTTAAAAAGAAGCTTTTGCTTCAAATTTTGATATTCCTTCCCCAAATACATGCTAAGAAGGAATATTGGGTATCTACTGTGATTGCTCTAAGAGCACTCACATTAGTTTCCTCAAAATTATCTTCAAACTTATATGTTTTAGATCGAACACTTACGATTTTCGTCATAGATATAGTGAAGACAATCTCATTCTCCCACTATAATTCTATCCTTCTATCTATATAAAAAAACATAATTATACGTTATTGGGATGTGTATTTTTGGACAAAGTCTGAGGGTGAGAATTTTTTTTATTTTTTGGTTTAGTAGCTTTGTTAACAATTCCCTATCTATATCAACTAGCCAGTTTTACACAGTCCAGTCTGTGAGAATTCATTCTTATTCATAATTACTTTTTGTATAATTTATTTGTTGTTATTAAAATTTTGTAACATATTTGATAAAATATTAAAAAAATTGTATAGAATTGAAAAATGAATTTGAAAAAACATGAATGCATCAATATTAAATACAAAAATACAAATGAGTAACTAAAATATAGATGGAGGTTATTTTTAATATCAACAAATGTCATTTTATGATTGGTTAGAAAAGAACATGGGGCTTTAAAAATGAAAGTAACTAATTCCCCCTTCCCATATTATATATGGTGTAGATAACAATTGTAAATCGATTGTACAAAGTTATCGAGATCAAATCTTGAAACATGTAAAATCGTTATGTAATATTATCATATACTCCAAAGAAGGTATTGCAGGATTTGTAGCTTTAATCTTACAACAACTGCAATATGATAAGTCTTTTATTAATTGATAGGTTATCATTTTCGGGTCAATCTAAGAAAGCCCAATATGATGGCCCATTCCCACTTGCCTCATTTGCAACATATAGATCAAGGTGATCTTGACCCTCCATGTGGCTGTACCATCAAGGAGTGAGGTCACCTATATACTATATATATTCCAAGCCACTACAAAGTCAAGATAAGTTCCATTAATGGATTTAGTTACAGCAAGGTTTTCTCTTCGAACCCGGACTAACTTTATCATCGTAATGGCTCCGATCGACTTCGATCGTGGTCTAGGCGTCTAGCTACCTGAAACACCTGAAGATAGGAACCCCGCCCTCATTCACGGGTCACATACCAGGAGCACATGGACCCAGGAAAGGAGATCATCACGGGTGTCACCACCCGGTCTAAGAACCAACAAACCAACCCGGGACACACATCACGGAGATCAAATCATCCAGTAGCTAGACAGTCCGGATCAGGAAGCAGCTTACACCGGAAATCAACACCCGGTGTCCAGGCCAAACAGCAGGCCCTTGAACCACAACCGGAACAATCGGCCCAGGATCCCAAAGAATTCGGGCCCAACAACACGGTTCAGGCCCCTGGAAAATTACACTACATCACAATATATCCTCGTTTCTCCCGCTGGTTAATTCTGCAAAAGAGCATAATAAACGCCGCAATATACAGGGAATAGCACCAAGAATTATCGCTTATAATAAACAATACTGAACAGCCTATAATCATTCTACCTTCTCCAGACTTGGAAGAATTAAAGAAACAATTAGAACTACAAAAATTAGTTCTCCAGCTATCAAAATCAACAATTGCATATAGTTCTAAAGTTTGACCACATATACTCAATCGAGCTTTAAAAATAAAACACAACAAGAGAATTACGCAGAAAATGTTGCCTTCTTCTCATATTTGATATCTTTATTTAGGATCATCCTTGAGAGAATATCAGCTTGCCTAGTGTTTCCTTCTTCGTTAAGATTCTTGATTAGTTGCTTGGATCTATTTTTATCTGTAACTCCTCCCTTCTCCAATATCTTGCACAAAATGGAATATGCATTAAGAGTTCTTCCTGCTGCTAGTAGAGCATCTAGCACCTTGTCATAGCTTGAAAAGTCTATGTCACAGTCCCTCTCCAAACCAAAATCCAATAGCTTAAGAGCTGCATTTGATTTCCCCTTCTCGCATAAAATAGCCACGAGACTATCAAAATCAGGAGATAGTCCGGATTGCATAAGCAGTTCAATTCTTCCTATGGCTTCTTCCACATGACCTCTCATCAAAAGAGCTTCCACAATCTTAGACATCAATCCCATGTGCTCCTTCACCCCCTTCTCTAACATAGTTTTCATAACACGACTTGCTGTTTGTATCCTTCCATCTTCAAACAAGCTCTCCATCAATGACCTATAAAGTGATGAATCTGGGGAATGTCCATTTTCAATCATACTATCCAGAGCTATTTTTGCATCAGCAGGCTCCTCTTTATTCAAGTAGCACATAATAAGAGACTTGTAAGCATGTGCTTCTGTTGGAACTTTTCTCCTAACCATAATCTTCAACAGCTCATATGCCGAATCAGGTGCTCCTTCTTTGGCATGACCAGCAATCAGATTATTAAACGCAACTGAATCTTGAATTCCTATTTTCAATAACTGCCGCAGAAGAGTTTCAGCTTTTCCTGCCTGACCGTTGTTACATAGATAATTAATTATCGCATTGTAAGCAGTAGACTCCATCTTGAAGCTGTCTTGAGGCCTCAAGACAATTTCCTTCTCTATTAGCTTGTCCAAAAGGTTAACAGCTTGATCATACAAACCTGCCTTGCAAAAGTTCTCAATTAAGACACCATAATGCCCAGCTTCCGTTGGAATACTCAATCTAATCATAGCCTTGAGAACATCAGCAGCTGCATTAACATCACCTGCCTTACACTGTTCAGTAATCAATCTCATGAAGATTGAGTTTTCTTTGGGCTCAATATGCTTCGCAACCATCTCTTTCAATGCATTCTGAGCTTCAGGCATTTTCTCAGCATCACAAAGTCCAGGCAACAAGGTTGAGTACGTAATAGCATTTGGCTTAATCCCGTAGCCCTTCATCTCCTCGAACAACTTCAGTGCATCATCAGCTCTCCCAACGGAAACATACCCTTTTATCAAAGTGGTATATGTAATCACTGTCGGCTCTATATTCCTCCCCTTCATCTCCACGAAGTACTTCTCTGCCTCTTCCATTTTCTTGACCCTATGAAACCCATTGATCAGAGTGTTGTAAGTAACCACATCAGGTGAAAGCCCCCTACTTTTCATATCCTCAAAGAACCTAATAGCAGTGTCCACTTTCGTGGACAAAAAGAACCCCCAAATCATCAAATTATACGTATGTGCAGTTGGCTCAATCCCCTCTGCTATCATCTTATTAAAATATCGCTTACCCATCATATACCTCCCTTTCCTCATTATCACCTTAAACAACATATTGTACGATTTGATTGTCCTCTCTACACCCAAATCCCCCATCTTCTGAAACAACTTCACGCTCTCCTGAACAATCCCCGCCTTTCCATAACTCTCAATCATTTCCACCCACACATCCTCATCCCATTCCACACCATTTTTTGGCATATCCAGCAATATACACCGAGCATGATTCAGCTTCGATGCCCGCCCCAAAATCTGAATAATCTTGACATGACTATCCCTATCATGCCTAACTAAACCCGATCGCTCGGTCCAACGAAAGAACTGCAGGGCATGTTCTGAATTCTTGGCACTATGCAAAACATTATACACTAGCTCACAATCAAACTTAGGCACCAAATTACGAATCGAATTCTGCAAACGAGTAGTCCAAGCTCTACTAGCCATCATTCTACAAATAAGATCTTCAATTTTTTCAGGGCTCCTTGAAAACTTACTTCTTTGTGGAGCAGCCGAAATGGGTACAGAATACGTTGAATCAGCTTTCTGGGCATCAACAAGTTCGGATTTTTCGACGGCTGGAGCAGAGCAGAAGAAGAAACATGACTGGAGGGAAGCTGAGGACGAAAACGAGGTGATTTTGGGGTTCAAATGGGGCGATTTTGATGCAACAAAAAATGCCATTTTTAAGAGATGTTTGATATTGAGAAATGAAAACTAGGAGTGAGATTTTGAGGTTTAGGTTGTAAAGATCATTAGGTGGTGGTGGAAGCGACAGTAGCGGGGGGGGGGGGGGGGGGTGAGGGGTTAGGGTTTAGGCGAACCAGTGGCGGAGACAAACAAAGGCGGAGGCAGTAGTGGTTAGGTTTACCGATTTTAGCTTTCCATTAATCATTGGTACATTTTAATTTTCGTGATCACAAAACACAATTTCAAACATAAATATCTTATATTTTACATATGAAAAAATTATAACAAGTTGATAGTTTAAAAATATATATTGAGATGAATCTAACAAGATATTATATGCCTATATTATTTCTTATTGATTAATCATAATTATTGATCAAAGTTTTTAAAGTTTAACCATGTAAAATCAAAATGTATCATTCATTTAGGGAATGATGGAGTAATATTTTTATTTATTTAAATTCATGTTTAAATTTATTAAGATTTCTTTTTTTTTCTCCATAGTTTTACCAAATTATATTCTACTTTATGTTTGGGACCCTAAATTATCGTTATCCTTTCAAACAATCCTCTACTATTATCTTTTCAAACAACCTTTAATGTTGTTAGTGACTTATTCATACGGGGCACTTTCGGTACAACACGTAAACTTATCATCTTCAACCTTAACACACCCAAACCAAACCCCTCACCTACCCCTGTAACCCCCCCCCCCCCCATACCTATTACACAAATGGGTGGCTCGGTTTTTGGGGGAGGTGTGGAGATCGATTTCATGGAGAGTAGTTGATTGTCGTTGGATTGTTGGGCGGGCGGGAGGCAATGCTGGCTAAGAGGCGCAAGTCGGGGTTAGGATTGTTGCGGCGACGGGTGGTGGGATGCAAATTAGGGCAGGGGTTGGATGGGTAAAGTAGAGGTTGGGGGTGGGGTGGAGTAAGGTTGAAGATAATATTTTATGTGTTCTACCTAAACCTCAAGAATAGATCAATAATAACATGAAGGATTGTTCAAAAAAATAATATTATGAAGGGACTACTTGAAAAGACAATAAGAGTTCAGGGGGCAGGAAAAAAAAGGCTTTGATGTTTCAAGTGCTATATTTTTAACCATATTTTATACGAAATAACAATATAATGAATGAAGGTGGCATTGTTAACTAATAGTCCTGATCTGTTATATGCACACCCAAATATTGATTTTTGGGCGTGAGATCATAATTATGCCCCCTATTTGCAAGTGAAACAATTGAGTGACTTCACATAAGGGTAAAATAGTAAATTCGCACCTAAAAACACTATTTTGGTGTGTGCACAGTGTTGCCCCTAATAGTCACATATTTTCAATTAATATTAAATTACATTTACATGTTAGTATTTACAATATTATTTTATAGTAAAGTGTCTACTTTTTTAAAAGATATTATGTGATTATTTCACTTTTATTTTTTATTTTCTTCATGACAAACCCAAAGGTCTAATCTTTAATATATAATAATCATCGTATTAAATATCTAATATTAGAATTATAATATTAAATGGATCATAACAAATTATTATAAATAATCTAACAATCTCTCACTTGATCCATGTAATGAGTTGATTATTCAAAATAACCATAAGTGTGGACAAGGATGGATTCAGGATTGAAATTAAGGGGGTCAACTTTGAAAAAATAAAATAGGGGAGTCAAACTAAATTAGAAATAGTTAAAATATTTTTTTAAAAAATGTAAAAATGTGTTAAAAATAAAGCTAGATGGGCTTGAAAACCCATGACCTCTACCTTTTAAAAGTAGAATCTAACCAACTAAGCTACACTTTCACTTAGTTTATTTACACTTTCTATCATATATATCAAAAAAATTCAAAAAATCGTATATAGGATAAAACGATACCGAAAAACCTAGGGGGCACCTGCCCCCTACCCCTAGGTCCGTCCATGAGTGTGCACCTATTAATGAATCTACAATTTCATATTCCGTAATATGAGATAAACCAACTAAATCATGACGGTCACAAGTCAAACAAGCGACATGATTCCTTCCACGCATCACAAGTCAATTTAACTCGAATTACTTTTATTGAGAAAAGCTTTAAGTCTCTCCTTTCATGGAGATTAATATTGTGTTGTTCCATTATAAATTTATAACAATACACATACATTTTTATACTATGACAACGTTTTATTAAGCAAAAACATAACTTTTATTGAATTTATAAAGGTCAACTTTTATATGAGCAAAACCATTAATACATATATATAACATTCATTTCCCATTAACAATGTTTTTCTATTAATACATATTCTTTCTATATGTTCAATACAAGTCTTGGGTGGTAATTCTTTAATTAACGGATCCGCAACCATTAAATCTGTACCGATATGCTCAATAGACATCTTCTGTTTTTGCACTTCTTCTTTGACGGGCAAGTACTTTAAATTTATATGTTTAGCACCTTTCGAATACCTATCAATAACGCTATCATTACTAGAGAAGAAGATAACTGCAAAATTATCTCAATAAATTCTTAAACGGTTTGACATATTAATGTCATATTTTCACTATGTTACCGTTGATTTGTGATATAACAAATGAGAAAATGGTGGTGGTCCTAACTAAGTGTGAGGAGTAGTGGAAATATTAATTATATTTGATAAGTTTTGGGGGGAAATAGAGATTAGTTGGGGAGTTTTAAGAGGCTAAAAATGTGAGTGGATGAATGTATTCGACTAATTTTAGATGAAGTGAGTTGAGTGATCCACTTGTTAAGAATAAGTGATCGCATATAATTGGACTAAAAAGTGAATGATATTAGATTATATAAAAATGTAATTGATATCCCAAGCTATTTGCCATATATATAAGTTAACTCCCACAATATTAGGGGCACATGCTCCTTGCCCCTGTTCTATACACATTGACGTCGATGATTTTTTATTGTAAAGTTTTCCTTTCTACAATATGTAGTCATATAATAATGTGTGTCGATCTACAGGCTACAACAGGGAACAATTCAAAAAAAAATTATCCTCTGCCATATCAGAGATTATTCTTTCACTACATCGTCAAATATCTTCAAATATTTTTATCCTCCACTTTGTAGGTGACATGTGTGAGAGGCGGACCTAGGCTATACATAGGGTATTCACATGAATACCCTAACAAAATTGAAGAATAGCCTAGTGGTAGTTGCTTTGGTTCATCAAATGAAGAGTCTCAGGATCGAATCCTTGTAGCTACACCATTTTTTTTCAAAATAGAACACTTTCAAAAGTTATTCACAACATTGCATTAACAAGACTCCTTTATTAGTTGCAATCACAGTTAATTAATTGAGTTGAAACACCCCTTCTCTCCAAATTTTTTGTTTTATACTCCAGTAGTGAATGTTTCACTATGCTATGTGAGAATTGCTATCATAGTCGACAATTTTCTCTTGTTTACATTCATTCCCAAAGTAATGTTTAGGTTAACTATTATTATATAAATTGTTTTTTATGTAGCCGCCATAAATTATATATATTTGATATTATTTGCTTATTTCAATTTTCTTTAATCCTTTAATCTAATTTTATTTATTTTAAATAATTAATTTAAGAATTTAATTAGATTAAATTTACTAGATTGTATACATTTCGGATTGTTTGTTAAACTAGAACTCTTGCACAATTTATAAATCCCAAGATAGAACAATTAATTTAAGATTCTCATCTAAATTACTTAATATAACTAACTAGAAAGATTAGTATAGTTAGTACAATATTATTAAACATTTCATAAAAGAAATATGTAGGTACCTAAATTGATTATTGCATTATATATAAACAATTTGTTATCATTTTAATTGGTAGTTATTGTAAGGATACATAAGTATTTTAAGCTATAAAATAAATAAATTTGAGGATTCAAGTGCACTTACAAATTCAAGTAATGTACAATATGAACATTCACTTCAATCCCCAATTTCCGACTTCAAACTCATATTTCACCATCCTAATTATATTTGGAGGTTGTTTCATTAAAAAGATCATTGGCATTAGTATCATTTGAATGAGCAAGATGAGCTAAGAAAGCTCACCTTTTCAATTGTCATTATTGTTTATTATTGTAATATTCACAATCTTTGAAAAAGCGTGAACAATTTTATATATTATCGCTCGCTAGCAATATTGTTTATATTTTAAAAGACGAAATGAATACCCCACATAAAATTTCTGGGTCCGCCCCTGCATGTGTCGCATGTTGGGTGATTACTTTTATTACACATTCTCAATTATTCCCAAACAATTCAATTATTCTCACCCAAGTATGATTTAACATTACACTCCAATTATTTTTTATTTAATTGTAGAAATTTTTGGGTATTTCCAATTAACTTTTTATTATTCTCCAATTAACTTTTTATTATGTCTTAGACCAAATTTTGGGGACAACATTAACTTGTAGTGGCAATATCATACGTACATGCTAACTTAGTAGGTGGATGGTCCTCGAATAGTTTTGTTTGTTCGTGGACCATATACACTAATATTGTATCACAATTGACCAAACAAAATTCATCCCTAGGTGCAAATTGGAACATGCGAGGGACCATCACCCAAAGAAAATGTTATTTCCGTCGTCTTTATATATAAGAATCATTTTTCTTAAATGAAAGTTCCTTTTTAAAGTTTTATTTTATCAAATTTGATAAGAAAAAATAGAAAGAAAATTATATTTATTAAGTGAATTTAAACTTTTTTTTTAATATTTTGTACTAAGTTATTAAATGATCTTTACAAAAAGGAACGAAAGATGTAGGTGGATCAGGTTAGTGGCTTCACCTTATTTTCCACTAAATATACGAATAAATTTTTAAGGAAAATGATGATTGGATTATCCTATCGTTTGGAAATTGTTCACCAGACAAAATATACCAAACTCTAGGCTATCCTCAAGATTTTTTCAGCACTTCGGAGTCATATAAAATAGAATTTCTAGTTGTTTATCAAATAAAATTATGAAAGTTTAAATATTAAATAATACTTCTAGTATATACTATTATTAAAAGTGTAATAATTGAGGAAATTAAAAGTAAGAGCAAAATAGTCATTTTCTATCTAAAAACAACACTATTGGGTGTGTGTATAGTGGTTCCCTTTGAGGCTCTTTCCTTATTATTTTGTTATTTTGCTTTAGTTTACATTAAAATTTCGCTCGATTACTTGTAGTTGTATAGTAATCACCATACATTCTCCACATTAGCTAATATTTTATCCAATCCAAAAAAGTGTATTTTTCACATATGGAGATGAATGTTTGACCTTCCATTATTTTTTATTTAAAAAATTATATTATGAAAATACTTGGAAAGACGAATCCAATTATATAAATTTTATATTTTATAGAATAAGTAATAATTAGTAATTGATGGTCAAAGTTCAATTTCAGAAAAGTCAAACAATACTTTTTTTGGATTGGAGGGACCATATAGCTACTCTCGAATATTTTTTAAATATCATCTTACCAAAAAATAATTCATAAGATTATTCGCTTTTTCTTTTATATATCTCAAATATCATCACCTCAAATAAGATCACATACATTTCTTTTTAACTTTACATTAACTATTCATTCTAAAGGTTATTCACTTTTTTTTGTCCAAATTACACAACATAAATCTTTACTTTCGAATACTGAAATGTAAAAGAATTGGTGAAAGTGAAATTTCATATTATTGCCATTAAAAGACAAGTTAATTAATTGGCTGCCGTGAGGCCATAAATTTTCAGAATTGCATATAATTATTAAATAACGAACATATAATTGAATCGTAAACCTCCCAATAAAGCAATATATATCTAACTCATGCACCACAAAACACCTCAATTTTCTTTTGATACACTTGATCTTAGCATACAGGAGGACGCTTTGTTTGAATCATCACAAGCATGATTGAAAATAAACGTACTTAATTTGTTATTAGTACACCAAATTAATTGATATATATTTTAATTTCCTAATTTATCAATGCAACATGTTATTTGTCTTGGGCCATACAATAGAACGTCTATAAATTAATAATCTCTCTAAGATAATAAATTTGTCCGGTCCTGACTTTTGGGCTAGTTAAAAAAATTAGCGAAATCGATAAAATAGTAAGATAATATTCTTTTAAAAAATTCCTTTATAATATAAGGTCTCACAAAAATTATAAATTAATAATCCTTAGAAATTGAAAGAATATCATTACAATTTATTTAAAATATGACTATATAGTAGTTTATTTTTTCTTAAAGTTAAATCACATTGGAGTTCATCTCTAATTTTTTTTATTGCATCCATTAGTTTCGGTGTTGTTTTTTTTTTTTCGAATTGTAACATAAATTTGTGAAGAGTTCTAGACGCCAAAAGTGCTTCATTTCGGGTAACAGGTTCCGAAGACACGGTATCATCTTCATCTTCATCATCAATATTGTTCTCAATGATAGTAGTAGTAATATATCATTAAACTCTTCATGTCATTAAAATCTACATATATTTATGCAAAAATTCTTCATCTCATGCAAAAACTCTTTAAATTAATAAATTATTAATTTATTGATAAGTTAATAACTCTCTAAATTAATAAATTTGGTCGGTCCCAATATCAATATTATTAATTTATATAAATTTTACTGTACTTTGAAGTTTGTACTTGTATAGTTGTGTACTTTTAAAAGTGTGGCTCAAAGTAAAACAATGGTGAAAATGATCATTTGAGGTAGTTTGGGAGCAAGTAGACACATCGTGATATTCATGGGCCAAACTAAGAAATTAAGCCTATTTTTAAATATAAGATAAGAATAAATTGGAACAATCAGATATTTGTATTATTTGTAACAAAATTATATGCACAGGTATACATAAAAGAGCACATGAGAAACGTGAATAATCATCATATTTTAATGTGGGCTGACAATATTTTATAAAAATGAAGTGTTTTTTCGAATTATTGATAAAAATATGAGCATGTTGGTTGTCGAGGACTGATGTTTGACTATGATGATGCAGCCCCTCAAGTTTGAATGAAGGATATGATGTAGCTGCTCATTGGAATATTTGGAAGGAGTACGTGAATGTCTCGATAGTCTAGTGTCATTTGACGACTCTGTTTTCATATAGAAAATTTTGAATTTTGTTATTAATATTTTTATCGCTAATTTACGAGAAGGAATATTTGAACGACTGCCTAATGAATCACTATTTGAGTCTATTACGTACGTGTGTAATTACTAGTGTCTTCTTTGTTTTTCTCATATTTCCTTGTGATCGGTTTGTTTTAATTATTGAAATAGTTCTACTAGTACTTGTATATATATATAATATATATATATATATATATATATTTTGTAAATTAACGATAGATATGAATTTCGAACCCGAAACCTTCTGGTCACTAATAAGAGCGCATTTTCTATTAAGTTATTCGATTAACTCAGTAGTATGTATATATGACTAAAACTCTTGTAAGTTTCGCAGGTGTTATAAGGAAGCTCCCTCTTACTCCTTCCTTTCTAAACCTTTTATCTAATATATCCCTTACCTATAAAAAAATGTATATGAATATGAAAAAAAAAGTTTATTAATTTATATAAAGATCATGTATATGCAAATTTGAACCCGTCAATTATGCATATCGATCCATAACATTAATTAATATATAAGTCACACACCCCCATATTTAATTATTTTAACACCACATGAATAACATATAAATTTATTTACGTATTGTATAAAATTCAGTTAGTTTTATGTAGTATATATATACAATCTAATATTCCTCTTGTTATTAAATATATATACGTCAATTAAAATTATGACTTATGCATAAATGTTGTTTTGACGGACTGTAGTATATACACATTAGAGTTAATAATTACGACAATCACCTATGTTTAACTACAACATGTTTGATGTGCATCAATATATATTTCAAAACATTTTGGTCAAGCACCTATCATTCAAAATGTTCAATATCATCACTTATTTTGTCAATATATCATTAAGTATATTAACACATGGTAATCGAATTTGGGATGAATTATAACAGATTTTGTTTTGTTTTTGATTTTTTTAATTCTGTATAATGACATGACGATATACATAACCTAATAAGTGAAAATTCTCATGTCCATCAGCATGCATGTTATATTTGACTACATATTAACAGAACAGTTGATGGACTGAAATATTTTGAAAGATAAGTGATTGACAATTACGTTTTGAAACATAAGTAATAAACTGAAAATATCATGTAAACATATATGGCTGTTGGAGCCATTAGTCCTAAATTTCATAATAAAATATTTACTTATCCGAATTGCCTTATTTAATTTATAAGTCATAATTCAACCACATGCCATGTACATATACCTTCATCCCTAATTTATATGGACATTATTTCAATTTTTTGTGACCAAGAATTCTTTTTAATTGATAAGAAATAATATATTCATATGAGATATTATTATCAATATATATTTTTAAAATATTCTTTTTATATAATTCTTACAAATGTAAAACAACAAATATTTATATTTTAAACCATATATGAGTAACCATGAAAATTTAAATGTCTAAATTTAGGGATAGAAAGTAGTTATATGTTAATTATGTTAATGTACCTTCCCAATTTAACCACATTTGTCGAATAATAAACAATTAGAGCACTCACATCAGTTTCCCAATAATTTTCCTATAATACACATGTAATCGTCAATGTTCTATTTTTGACATTAGCTTTTCATACATCTACTTTATCAGCTTCCATATTATTCACTTAAACTTCGAAAGTTACATTTTCAAATATGTCAATACTTTTTAAATTTTAAACAATTATATTTTTTGTAAAGTACATATTGATTTGAATAAGTTATGATTAAATTTCATTATCTCTTTTTAAAAAAAAATTTAGATGAATCCAAAAAAAAATTCACTATCAAATTACGTAAGTTTTATAGCATTTTTTTTTTTAAGCATAAATTAATTAATAATAATAGGATAAGACGAAAAGAATAGAGGCAAAATATGATAAAGACAATACATGTTGGAGGGAAAATGATGGAAATGTTAAATAACCGCTCAATACACCGTGTGAATATATTCACCATTTTGCATTGTGTGAATAATATTTTTAGGAGTTAGTGCATTATAGGTGAGCTGATAAAGTATATTTTTTGATATTATTAATTTTTTTACTTCCTAAAATAACTTTTAAGGCAACTGATGCGAGTACCAGTCCACATTACATTAGCTTTAATCTTTTAGGTGACCTTTAATTTTTACACGTCACCGACTTGTCAAGTAGTAAATAAATTTCATAATTAAATATACCAAATCCAAATTACGGTAGTTACCTACAGATAAGATTGTCTCAACTTCTAATATTAGTGTAACTTTTACTTTTTGTAACTAATTTTGTGAAATTTTAATGCAACTTAAAAGAATTAAAGAAAATAAGTTAGTTAAGAAAATTTCTTCTAATCTACCAACCACCATGTTTGACAAGAAAGTAATGTCAAGTCATTGTAGTTAGGTTAGGATAAACTTAAGTTTTATTATATTCTAATGATGTTCTCAATGAACTTGATGAAAAAAATGAAATACTCCCTACTACAAGGATTATCATATTCTTTCGTTCTGTTCTTATTGCACTCATATTATTTAATATCTTCATTTTAATCTTTGCAAGTTCAAATTTTATATATTCATTATTTAATGTTATTATATATACACGTATTATTGTTGTAAATTTACAAAGAAAAGGTTATATTTTTAATTTAATGAAAATGATAGAAATTATATATTACTACCTCATCCCTAAATGATTGTCACGTTTTGACTTTTCGTGGTCAATAAATTAAAACACGATTTAAAACGAAAAGTATCTCTTATGTTACATGCGAAAAAGTTATAAAAATTTGATATTTCAAAAAATATATATTGAGACGAATCTAACAAGATACCACAAAACTATTATTTTTTATCATTTAATCAGAATTTATAGCCAAATTTTATAATATTTGACTAATAAAATCAAAATCATACGTTCTTTTAGCGACGGAGGAGTATAATTCTAAAGAATGAATTTCAAACTTAAGAAAATTATAGAAATTACAACTTGAGATTATCAACATCTAACTACTAATAGAGTTTTGTTGTGCATGACCGTGATGAATCTATCCCAGCCGTCAATCATATCCCGAATCAACGATCCACAATAACATTCACCCAACCCCCCATTTCCCCCATATTTCCTTATTCTCACCTACCAATATACAGTAATATATTTTAATATCATCATTATTTAATCAACTTAATTAATTAAACAAATAAAAACATACACCTAAACAAAAATTACTCAAACTCAACTACCCCCTCCCCCTCCCTATAAAACCTCCCATATTTTCATCATCACACCTCAGGAACTTATCATTACTTCCATTTATTCAATACTTCATCATTTTCATTACCATACTTAATTTGTCTTCCATTTGTTTTCTTGGATAAAAAAAGTTGTATAAAATAATAAAATGGAGAATGGAAATGGGAAAATGGAGATTTGCATGCAAGATCCCTTGAACTGGGGAATGGCAGCTGAGTCAATGAAGGGTAGCCACCTGGATGAAGTGAAACGCATGGTGGCTGAGTTCAGGAAACCGGTGGTGCAGCTTGCTGGTCAATCCTTGACCATCTCTCAGGTGGCGGCAATCGCTGCACGTGACGACGGGGTGAAGGTGGAGCTGGCGGAAGCCGCCAGGGAAGGAGTTAAGGCTAGTAGTGATTGGGTTATGGAGAGTATGAATAAAGGCACGGATAGTTATGGTGTAACCACCGGATTCGGGGCAACCTCCCATAGGAGAACTAAACAAGGGGGTGCCCTTCAAACGGAGCTAATTAGGTAAGCAAACTTCTACCTAACTAACGTCAATTAAAATGAATCGAATAAAAATTAATTTAAGGAAAAAGATTACAACTTTAGTTGATAAGTCAAACTAACGGTTTAAGTTAGATGAAAGTAGTGTAATTTAATGATCTAACATAAAAGATGCATGTCACACATCCTTACATGTTACATAAGTACTCTAAGTATTGGACTTTCAATTGCCTTCGTAATAAATTTATATAGTTGGCATTTTATTATGATAACTCTTTAGTCAATAATTAATCATTTTTATAATAAGTCTAAAGTAGTGATATGTACTTTGTCTTGATAATATATCCTTAACTAGAACTATAACAAAATGCAACTTGGGTTTTGTAGTTGGGGATATGATCAAACTAGCATAATTTCTAATCTACAAGAAATAAAAGTAAAATTTTCTATATTTGGATAATATTTTGATTGTAATTGCTTTCTTGCTTTAGGAAATCTAATTTTTAAATAATGTAATAATGTGGATGGATAACATAGTGGACCATGAAAGAAATAAATGAAATTATTGAATGTACTTATCAATAAATGCTTAGTATTGATTAATCTAGGCATGTATTTATTTGCATCTGTTGTACTTGTAATATCTCTTTTCTTGTCCAAAGTTTTGTGTTTAAAAATTGTTCAATTTCGTTTCCAGATTCTTGAATGCTGGAATCTTTGGCAATGGAACAGAAAGTAGCCACACATTACCACATTCAGCAACAAGGGCAGCTATGCTTGTTCGGATCAATACTCTGCTTCAAGGTTATTCAGGCATCAGGTTTGAGATCCTGGAAGCTATCACCAAGTTCCTCAACAGCAACATCACTCCGTGCTTACCTCTCCGTGGCACGATCACTGCCTCGGGTGATCTAGTCCCCCTCTCCTACATTGCCGGGTTACTAACCGGCCGACCCAATTCCAAGGCTGTTGGACCTACCGGGGAGAAGCTCAATGCGGAAGAAGCCTTCCGGCTTGCTGGGATCAGCAGCGGTTTCTTTGAGTTGCAGCCGAAGGAAGGACTTGCCCTTGTGAATGGAACAGCTGTTGGTTCTGGAATGGCTTCGATGGTTCTTTATGAAGCCAATATTTTGGGAGTATTCTCTGAAGTGCTTTCAGCAATTTTTGCTGAAGTGATGAATGGTAAGCCTGAGTTCACTGATCATTTGACACACAAATTAAAGCACCATCCCGGTCAGATTGAGGCTGCTGCTATAATGGAACACATTTTGGATGGTAGTGGATATGTTAAGGCTGCTGAGTTGTTACACGAGATGGATCCTCTGCAGAAGCCTAAACAGGATCGTTATGCCCTCCGTACATCACCTCAATGGCTTGGCCCTCAGATTGAAGTGATCCGTGCTGCTACGAAGATGATTGAGAGGGAGATCAACTCTGTTAATGACAACCCATTGATTGATGTTTCAAGGAACAAGGCCTTACATGGAGGAAACTTCCAGGGCACGCCTATTGGTGTGGCGATGGACAACACTCGTCTTGCCATCGCCTCAATTGGAAAGCTTCTATTTGCTCAATTTTCTGAATTGGTTAATGATTACTACAACAATGGGTTGCCGTCGAATTTGACAGGCAGCAGAGATCCAAGCTTGGATTATGGTTTCAAGGGAGCAGAAATCGCCATGGCTTCATACTGTTCAGAACTTCAATTCTTGGCTAACCCTGTCACTAACCATGTCCAGAGTGCTGAGCAACACAACCAAGATGTCAACTCCTTGGGCTTAATCTCTTCAAGAAAGACATCTGAGGCTGTCGAAATCTTGAAGCTCATGTCTTCATCTTTCTTATTAGCTCTCTGCCAAGCCGTTGATTTGAGGCATATTGAGGAGAATGTGAAACACGCAGTGAAGAACACAGTCAGCCAGGTCGCTGAGAAGATATTAAATGTGGGCGTTGATGGCGTACCACACCCATCAGGATTCAGCGAGAATGAGTTGCTTCTTGTGGTTGATCGTGAGTATGTATTTGCCTATGCAGATGACCCTTGCAGCGCCACATACCCATTGATGCAGAAGCTACGAGAAGCTATTGCGGGCCATGCCTTAGCAAACAGTGAGAACGAGAAGGATGCCAGCACTGCAATCTTCCAAAAGATTAGCGTTTTCGAAGAGGAGTTGAAGGCCATTCTGCCTAAAGAGGTGGAGAAGGCACGAGCCTCGGTCGAAAATGGAACTCCTGCAATCTCTAATAAGATTGAGGAATGCAGATCATACCCTCTATACAAGTTTGTGAGGGAAGAATTGGGAACTGAATTGCTGACCGGTGAGAAAATAAGATCACCAGGTGAGGAATTGGACAAGGTGTTTACTGCATTGTCTGAAGGGAAACTTGTCGATCCACTTTTGGCATGTTTAGAAGCTTGGAATGGTGCTCCTCGTCCAATATGTTAGTTTCAATATGTGGGTTCATTTGTTTGTAAGAACTTGTTGGCAAATAGTATGGTCTGAAAGTAATGTTTACAAATTTACTGTATGATTGTTTGACAAATACAACAATATAGCATGGCTAAATAATAAGAGGCTTATTTTCATTTTGCATCAGAACTATGACGAAAGTTACAAACTGCATTCTAATACTATCTTAAGCCTCAAATTACACCTATTCTACGCTTTGTTTCATTTTACCCCCTCAAATACCAACTTTAGATTGAATTTCGTTTTGTAAGAAGGGTAAATTCGGATTATCACATATATTAAAGTTTTTAGACACCTTTTACAAATAACTAAACTTATAAATTAAAAATTAACTTCACCTTTCATCTTCTTCGTCAACCCTCACCCATACCCCACCCCACCCCATCCAGCATCATATAGTGAGTATAGAAGTAATAAGAAGCATTAAGATAAAACCCTGATGTATATGGACCAAATTGAATAACCCAACAACTATTAAATAATGAATCTATTTCGAAAATGCATGTAAAAGACTAGAAGTTGGTCACATGAAATATGAAAAATAAAAAAACGTGAAGGTAATATTATTCACGCAATGAAGGGAGTACTTAGAGCACTTACATCGGCTCCCTCATATTTTCCTCTATAATTCATTTATAACCATCATTTTTTTATTTTTGGCACTAGCATTTTATGTTTGTGTTTTAGCAGCTTCCCTATTATTCACCAAACATTAAAATTAATATTTCAAATATATAAATATTTTTAAAATTTCAACAACTATATCTTTTAAAGCGCGTATGTGACTCTAATAATTTACGAATAAAGTGTAAATTTTCTCATAAAATGTCAATAAATTTTTGTAAGGTAATTCTTTTATTTTAAATTTAAAAGTAATTTTTAATATATTTTTGTAGTTCAATAACTTCAATACTATTACTTACTTGAAAACACAACTTGCCTTTCAACCTCGAAAAAAAATTTGATTTAATTGAAATCATTAGCAAAGAAAATGGCGGCAGAATTTTGGAGAGATCGGAAATAGAGGAAAGTGAGCAGATTCTTTGAGGGAAGAAGAGAAAATTATGGTAACTGCAATATTGGCGCTAGTGAATATTTGTATCATTCATTGGTGTGTGAAAAAAAATTGTGGGCCCAAGTTATTTTTGGGGAACTGATGTAGCACTATTTTTTTGTATTCTTAGTTTTTCAAGCCCAAAAATAACTTTTGAGGGTGCTGATGTGAGTGCTCTTAATACCATAATAGATAAGAAGCCTAGCTATATACTACTCCCTCTGTCCCTAAAAGATTGTCACATTTTGACTTTTGTTAGTCAAATATTACAAAATTTGATCATGAATTCCCATTAAACGATAAGAAATAATATAGTATTGTGGGACCTTGTTAGATTCGTTTCAATATATATTTTTGAAATATTAACTTTTTATACTTTTTTCGCACGTAAAATAATAACTATTTATATTTTAAATTATATTTTGTTGACCACCAAAAATCAAAATGTGACAATTTTTTAGGGAGGGAGGAAGTATAATGTAATAAAATATTTTGATACAAATATTATGTTATATGATTATATCCAAGTACCGAAGTCTTTGTTAAAGATTTTCAAAGTAAGGTTGTTCAAGGATCAATTCATGCGGTAAGTTTGAGAGTAAGTATTACGAAATTTTTAAGATAAATTTATACTCTATGTCCCTAAAAGATCGATATATTTTGACTTTTGTAGTCAAACTTTAGAAAGTTTGATTAATAATTCTCATTAAAAGGTAAGATAAAATATAGTCATGTGAGATCTTGTTAGATTCGTCTCAATATATAATTTTGAAATATTAACTACTTAAAATGTTTTCTCATGTAAAATAAGAAATATTTACGTTTTAAATTGTGTTTTGTTAACCATATGAAAGTCAAAATGTAGCAATCTTTTAGGGACGGATGGAGTATATTAAAAAATGCTTTTGTTAACATAAAAAAATTATATTATAATTATAAAAAAAGTTCTATTATAAATATATATTTAAAAACATATTAAAGTATATCAAATTCATACTTATTTGAACAATGATTACAAAGGAGCATATAAAATGAGTTGAATATTTGGTTTGGATCTTGAACCAACAACTTGACGTCGGCTGGAGATGAGGGATTATATAACTACTCATTTAGTACACCGACACATCAAACACAGATCTTGTGGATACCAAAATTTGTGTTGCGTTCCAACTTGCAACAAACTTCAAGTTCCAATGTAACCATCGCGTTTGAAATTACCATAAACAATTTCATTTTCTTTTTAAATTATATATTGCATTATCATGTTCGATCAATCGACTGAATATGCCTTTCAACTGGTAAAAAATGATTAGCAGAAAAATATGTTTTGGAAAGATTAGAATAATATATATTTCCTCCGTCCTTAAAAGATTAGTATATTTTAATTTTTGGTATTCAACAAAATACAATTTTAAGCATTAATATCTCTTATTTTATATCCGACAAAATTATAAAAAGCTTATATTTAAAAGATATATATTAAGACGAATCTAACATGATCCCGTATGACTATCTTATCGTTTAATGAAAATTTTTTATTAAATTTTTCAAAATTTGACCTATATCAATTTTTAGGGACCAAAGAAGTATATGATTTCATCTTGTTGAATTTGAGGGAGTACATTTTACTTTTTTAATCTTGGCTCTAATTAAAAAATCAACCAACCTACTAATTGTCGGCTCAACCAACAACTTTCTGGCTTGTTATACATATACACCCATACAATGGCTTTTATATTTAAGTTTAATTACTGTTATATCCCTCGGCCCTCCCCTCCCATTTATTTATATAAAATTCTCACCTCTAGATGACGTTTTTGAATATTAAGCTTGAATGATGACCATCACTTACTATAAATTAAAATTTATATTTTATATTAATCAGTTTTTTGAAAGTGATTTCACTTTATTACGTTTTACACGTAACTTTTAAAAGTATAATTTAAGAATAATTGATGGTTGAGTTAATCGAATAGTTTAGTGAAAAATATTTTTAGTATAGTGATCAGAAGGTCCTAGGTTCAAAACTCATCTCATCGCTAATTTACAAACAAAAAAAAAGAATAATTGATGGTTAAAGTTTATTTCGAAATTTAAAACGTTATGGATTAAAATGTGTAATAATGTAAGAAATCTAGCAATGGGTAAAATATATAGTATTCCATCCATTTTATTTCAGGTTGGGTTTGGTAGGCATGAATGAAATAGAATGATGTTAAACTTCATTGAATTACTTTGTTCGGTAAATATGAATACATTTTCATTGCATTTACTAAGTAATCTTATGACCTCATATGAAGTCTTCACTCATTACCCCAAATTGGTGATAATAGCTTACCTTGAAGAAGGTAATGAAATTCAAATGATCTACTAGCATTATAAATATAATACATTGCCTTTGGTAGGTAGATATATTTCATGTTAAAATTATTTTAGGTAATATTATATAATTAATCTATAATAAAAGTTTTAGTGTGACTCAAATTAATATTAAAATGGTTCAAAATAATAATGTATTGATTACTTTAAAATAATAATATAAGTTTAATGAATGCCTTTGAAGAATGTCTTTTAATTAGTAATAGTACTTTATAATATTATTTTAAAATTAAATATACGTAATACTAATTTATTATAATATGCTAAAAAATAAGTATTTTGAAACAAAAAATAAAGCTAGAAAAACAATTGTAAAAGAACGATAGGAGTATAATATTGCAACATAATTTCGAAATTAGTACTAATTATTTTAAATTATATACTCCCTCCATCTCATTTTTTTAATTCATGTTTGACTTTTCACGATCATCGAGACACGGATTAAAACGTAAATAATTCTTGTTCTACACGTTGAAAAATTCTAAAGACTTCATATTTCAAAAATATACATTGAAAGGAATCCAACAATATCTCATATGACTATATTATTTATGATATATTAATGAGAATTTATGGTCAAAGTTGTTAAAATTTGACTCCCAAAATAGAAATTGGAATTAGAAAATGGGATGAAGGGAGTAATAAAAATTAATATATCAATATTAGTTTATGTGATTATTTTATAATGACGTTATTGATATATTTAAATACATGTGTATATTACTTTCTTTATTATGGTTGTATATCAAAGATTTAAGGTAAATTATTTAATAATTCTTATAACATATTCCCTTTGTTTCAAAATATTTGACTATTTAGCCAAAACTTACTATACTAAGGATCAATAAAGATTATTATTACATCATACGTAATATGGATAATTACATTCCAAATCAAAATTAATTATTCATCAAAAATGAAAAAAGGTTGGAAAATACTCCCTCCGTCCCTAAATGATTGATACATTTTGAGTTTTGATAGTCAATAAAATACGATTTCAAACACAAATATCTCATATTCTACATATGAAAAAATTATAAAAAGTTGATAATTCAAAAATATATATTGAGACGAATCTAACAAGATATCATATGACTATATTATTTCTTATTGGTTAATGAAAATTATTGGTCAAAGTTTTTAAAGTTTGACCATGTAAAGTCAAAATGCATCGAAGTATATCGAACTCCTAAATAATCAAACATTATAAAAAAATTAAAATTTATATAAGCAATCAACCATTTTGAAACAAATCGGCAAAGAAGCTAATAGTTGCCCTTGAGTGTCTATAGTTGTTCCCAACCACTTCAGACAGTGAGTGATTTAACACACTATATATAACCAACAAACCCTCTATCACTCTCCCCAATCTTGAATCTCCCCATTTCTCCATTCTCTTGCTTTTTAGTTTTTAAGGTTAAATAAAATATGGCAAATTATGATGGCATTTTGCTTGGAATGGGAAATCCCTTATTGGACATTTCGTCTGTTGTCGACCAAGAATTCTTGGACAAGTATGATAATTATATATTTATATTACCTTTTTTGTCTTTTGAATTTGATGCTATTTTTTAGCATCCCATGTTTTAAATTAATTAGCATATTGATCTGTTAAATATTTATATTACCAACCTGTTTCTTGGATTTAGTGATGTTCTTTTACCATCCCCATCTAATAAAATGGTTATGTAGATTGTTTGTTTAGCTCAATATGGTTAGATATTTGGATTTGTATTTAAAGATGTTTATTAACCACCCCATATTATAATATGCTTATGTAGATTGGTATTTTGATTAGACAATTATATTATTATATTACCATTGTCGTTTCTTGGATTTCATGATGTTTTTTTCTTCACCATGCCCATGTTGTACTATAATTTTGTAGATTCGGTTTTTTTAGCTCAAATATGGTTAGATCTTTGCATATAGATTGAGTATACCATGTAGATCTATGAATATTAAGTGCTGAAGTTTGATTTTAGTGATTTTTCCATAAATGGCTGTGTTTACATGATTGGGATTTATGAAATAATAGAACTTTTTTCAGTGGGATTCCTGCATTTGACGTAGTAGATCTATGAATATTTAGGCTGAAGTTTGAATTTAATGTTTTTTTCTATAACTGTTGTCTTTCTATGTTCGATATCATTTGTGTTTGTATTTGGAACTTACGAAAGAACATAGCTTTCTTGAATTGGAAACCTGCATTTGATATTGTAGATATTGGATCCCGTTGTACTTGTATTCATTTGTGGGTTGTTTCATTATTTGTTGTATTTGATATTTTTATTGACATTTTTGGAAAGAAATTTGTGGGTTTTATTCTTTGGACACATCAGTATTTGATGTTAGATGTTATTGCACGGATTGATCTAGCGTCTCATTTGTTGTTTTTGTGTCAGATATGATATCAAGCTGAACAATGCTATCCTTGCAGAGGATAAACATGTGCCGATGTAAGTAGATTTTTTTGTTTCACTTTCTGATTATTTTGACCTATAAGTATAAAACTAATTGATCTGACTTTATCTCATACATTACTTTGTTAAGATTCAATAATAGATTTGATTATGATCTTGTGTTGATGCTTCTTACTGTTCGCAATGAGTGTGTTACATGTAGATATGAGCTTATTTAGTGTAGGAAGCTATACATGACAATATATATTACAATGTTGTTTTCTTTAGGTGTGGCACATCTAATTGTCACATTAATAGCGATAGGGTTGATGATTATTTTATAGGTATGATGAAATGGCAACTAAGTTCAAGGTGGAGTTCATTGCTGGAGGTAACTCCCCACTCAGTTCACGCTTAAACTTTCAGAAGGCTTTCTGCAGTTATTTGAACTGTTTTTAGTTGAGTATTCATCCATGTCTAAAATATTGCAGGTGCTACTCAGAACTCAATCAAAGTTGCTCAGGTATATTATGATTCTTTCATTAGAAATCATTATGTTTTACTTACTTACTGTAGACGAGCCTGACCTGTGATTTTACATACAGTGGATGCTTCAAATTCCTGGTGCAACTGGTTATATGGGATGCATTGGAAAGGATAAGTTTGGTGAGGAAATGAAGAAGGATTCAACCGCAGCAGGTGTTAATGTAAGTATTTCCCCAGTTTCACTGAATGCCAGTCAGTTCATGGTGACTATGGGTACCATTCTTGTAATGATTGATTTATATGTGGACACACAGGTCTTGTTTTTAGTATGTACCCTATAGACTTTAGTTTAGTACATTGGGTCATTGTTTGGTTTTTCTGGAAGATGTTTTAATGTCGGCCGTTTGTAGTATCTAATTTATTATACTATATGTTTAGTACTGCGCTCGTTATACTGGCATGAACACATTTTTTCAGGTTCATTACTATGAAGATGAGACCACTCCCACTGGTACTTGTGCTGTCTGTGTCGTCGGTGGAGAAAGGTAAATACAAAAATGCGTTTGCTCCTTTGTTCGTCCTTTATGAGTGTATTGATGAAAGGACGGAGGTCGTTGACCTGCATCCTACTGTTTTTTTATTTAAGGGTGACTCTCGAAGGAGTCTCCAACTTGTACATTCTATATGCAATTACAAGAAGATATGAAATGCCTTACCAATTCCTCCTTGCATACGTTATATTCCACATACCTGTTCCATCCTCTAGATGGATCCAACAGCCTGATCTGTGCAAGTTTACTGAAGCTTATCTGAAGGATGGCCATTATTTTTGCCCATCAATAACTTATAAGAATGTAATTTTGCAGGTCCCTTGTTGCCAACTTGGCTGCAGCAAATTGCTATAAAACGGACCATTTGAAGAGGCCTGAGAATTGGGCTTTGGGTATAGTACTTCCTCCATGTTTAACTACACCATGTTACTTCCTTGCATTAACCTTCAACGTTTGTGAACAGTTGAAAAAGCCAAGTACTACTACATTGCTGGATTTTTTCTCACTGTTTCCCCAGAGTCTATTCAGCTTGTTGCTGAGCATGCAGCTGCCAATAACAAGGTATGATTTCCTATCAAGTTTTCTCATGCAAATTGTTTACCTTATATATTACACTATAATGTAACACCAGCTAATATTTATTGCTCGTGCAGATCTTCACGATAAACCTTTCAGCTCCATTCATCTGTGAATTCTTCAAGGACCCACAGGAAAAAGCTCTAACGTAAGCCTCTTCCTATTTCATTATAAGTGGTGTATTTTAAACGGATTATGAATATGTTTATCCAATACTTACTGTTGTCTTCAGGTTCGCGGACTTTGTATTTGGAAATGAAACGGAAGCAAAAACCTTCGCGAAAGTTCATGGGTGGGAGGTAATGATGACATAATAGCTAATTTACTTTGTATTGTTATTGTGAAAGTGTACATGATTATAATATATTGGATCTGCTCTCTGTTGCAGACTGAGAACGTTGAAGAAATTGCTGTGAAATTAGCCCAGTGGCCAAAGGCACCTGGAAAACCCAAAAGGATTGCCGTAATTACCCAGGGTTGCGATCCAGTTGTTGTTGCTGAGGAAGATGGGAAGGTGAACTTGTTCCCTGTCATTGCTCTGCCTAAAGAAAAACTTGTTGATACTAATGGTGCAGGTATATATAAATTTTGCTTTTTGCTATTTTGTGCATATGTATACACTTAATAATGAAAAGAGTAAGGGTAAAACGAGCAATATGATCCATGAGGTGGTTTATGACAACTCTATTGTTTTTTGCCTTAGCTTAATACAATTTTCGCCTTTTACCCTGGCTTGAATTGTACTGGGATTAGAGACTGTAGGCTGTTAGCCATGTTATAAACTTATAGTTTAACCATATGTGCTACTTTACGCACCCTTAAAAATCTTTATCTAAAGATAATTTCATTCATAACCGTTTAAAGAGGAATCAGGATTTTTCTGACCCTGTTCATATATGTATCAATTTGAACAATGTTATTTGATTTTGTTTGAACGTCGAATGTAAAATGATTATTACCACCCTCTTGATAGTTCATATATTATGGAGTATCTAAGCAGACTTCAGTTTAGTCAACTTGTATGTTCGATATTTCTCATTATACCTTATTTCTCTAGGTGATGCTTTCGTTGGAGGATTTCTGTCTCAATTGGTTCAAGGGAAGCCTATCGAGGATTGTGTCAAGGCAGGTTGTTATGCATCAAATGTAATCATCCAGAGGTCTGGGTGCACATATCCAGAGAAGCCTGACTTCAAATAAGGGATAGTTTTACTAGTATTCCCCTTCAACAATAATCTTGGATTTGTTTGGACAACATACTATTGGCGACGATATATGTGTTAGGTCCACGTATTCTAGTATGAAAAGGCAGGCGATACATGTCGTCATAAGTTTTCATATTGCTATTGAGGGTATTCTGTGCCCTTCTTCATTTTGTTGAGAATAACATTGTTGAGGTTGTTTGATTGCTTTTATCAAAAAGAGTTTGCTATTTCACTTTGGAGTTTGTTTACAAATGGTCATACTTTAATAAGTAGGTGGCTTTGCTGTACTTTTGATGTCGAGCATATAATGGTATGCATAGCCATTGTTGTACCTCTCGAAGTAGTACATGTTTCAATTTTGTCGATGGATCTGTAAAGCTCCATGGGAAGTTTATCTTAACTCATCGCCTCAAGGAACACCCTATTCTACTACCATCTCCACTCGACCGTCATTTCCACCCCTTAATTATTAAACCACCATGGGACCACCACATGTTTCTCTAGAGCCAAGGTTGTACTCGTCCACCCCTATCTTCTAGTATTCTTTCGGTTAATCCTCTCCGCTCGTTTCAACGTACAACGTGAAGCTTCATGGAAAGGAGGAAGTAAAAGTTAAAAGTGAAGGTTGTTTTCAAGATTGGAACATGAAAACAACTGAATATGATTCGAAAATGCATAGGGTTGGCTACCTCTTTTCATGTCCCAAAAGGGTGACTTCTAATTTAAACCATTGAGAACGTTGAAGGGGCTTTATGTAGACATTTTTGATATGATAATACAATCATTTCATAAGTCAAAAATCCAAATATAAAATATGACTAGGAAGGACCCTTAAGCAATCAAGTTTGAGTCTGGCTGATGAAAGCAGTCACTCATTTTTGTGTATGACAACAAGATTATAATTGTTGACCATGACCATTGATGATCGAACACATTAGTCTCCCACCCAAATCTTTAATTTCGTAAGGTACTGCGTACGTATTAGTAATATTGTTTGTAAGTGTTAGGTGGAGAATGATTACGGTTCATTAATGATATCGTTTATTTATTTTCATATTAAAAATTATATATTGATGCACATAATGCTTTTGCAACTCTTTTTCCTTTCATTACCTGGCATAGAAATTATCAACCAATCAATAACATATTTCTAAATAATTATACAAAATATACTTTTTGATTATTATTATTTTTCTTAATTTGTATGGAAAAGACTCAAACGATAAGTAAAGGGGAGTATTAATTTAGTGAGCACCATGAACACGTTATTAATAGGTCATTAATTATTCGGTTAGACCACTTTTTATACTTTATCCGTAAAAAGATCACTTTTTATATTTTGTCCGACACTTTTTGTTTATTGCAGTGATACTTTTTTAATATATTAACGTAATAATTTAATGCTGGTTCATGTTCGGAACTTACATAATAGTTAATTAAAAATAAATTGATGCCAAATCTTTTGTAGTATGTTGTGGTACATTTTGTAAGAATATCAAAATATAGTAATTTTCATCCAAATTTATTATATTAATATTATAATTTTGGCTCAAATAAAATTTTATAATTCAATTAAACCATGAAAAGCAAATAAGTTTGATTACCAAAAAAATAAATTAAACTATAGTGTATTTTAGAGATAGAAAAATCGTTGTAGTAATATTTTATTTATAATATAAAATAATTTGATGTCATAAAATGAGAAAAGCCAACTTCCATGCCACTTGAAGAAAGGAAAAATAGTTGGAAAGCATTGTGCGCATCAATCAATAGTATCTGATTTTGGTATGAAACTGAAAGGTATCATCTTTTTATCTTTTTTCATTATTTTCAGGAAACCCATCAAAATGAATTGCCTTAAAACGTGTAGGCAAACTGTATATAAACCCACCTCTCTTTCTTTTCTACACGAACATAAACATAAATTGTATCACTATTCGCTATATTCATTTCTTAATCTAATGGTTACTGGTGAGTTGTGTTCTTCAATTGTTTTACTATTATAATTTAGTTGTTGTTTTTTTTATTGGAAATGAGTTTGATTTAGGATTACTTGTTTGTGTAGTGGTCACGAGATATTACTAATAATCACGACTTCTCGTCTTCCAATTGTTGCAATGATAAGGATCGGATTTTGGAACAACTGCAATGTTTTTATTTGTATAATTTTGGTTGGTATTTTCATTTCTTATTGGGAATGAGTTTAATTTAGGATTTTGCTTTTTTGTAAATTTGGAACTTTTTTTCTGCAACTATAATGTTCATTGATTCAATTTTGGTGGTATTGGATATGATATGTTTGATGATTAATTGTAGTTGTTGTTGTCATCTTTTATTGGGTATGAGTTTGATTTAGGAGTACTTGTTTGGAAAGTTTGGAAATTTTTTGCTTCAACTGTAATGTTACTTGATTTGATTATGGTGGTATTGCATATGAATGGATTTATGATTGATGTTAGTTTGATGACATTGATTTCAGGGTTTGGTTTTTGGTGAATTTAGCGTTTTTAGTTTGCTGGGTATGTGGGAATAGATGTGTGTTTGTATCAGCCAACAACAAAAAGGATACCTTTCAGTTCCAATTGCTATGTTAGATGTGTGATTGCTTGATTGGGTCCTTGTGTTGTTGATTGATATTGAGTGCATTTGATCCACACGAACAAAGGCGAGGAAAAATAAAGATGATGTTCTTGAGATAATTTTAATGCTCAAAAGGCTGAACATGGAAATTTTTAACTTTAATCAAGGGGTGCGGTAAAGTTGGATAATTTCTCGACAAGAAGCTGAAATCTACTGAAAACTGTTTTAATTGAGAAAAGTTGAATGCAGAGTCAGTTTAAAAAACATTTGTGAAAATAATGAGTTCAGATTGGCATACCCTATTTGTTGCTCCATCTCATGATCGTAGCATTAATGATGTGCTTCATGTAAGCTTCCTGAAATTGAAGTTATTATTTTTATACTTTATGTGACAAAAATTGTGTTGGATGCATTATATAGAATCTAAAATAACCATTCTAATTATAGAATGAGAAGAACCCAATGTGTTTATTTTCCTTCATGTGTGGATGGGGATGGAGGTCGTTCGTGGAAATGCAAGGAGGTTAAACTGAAGAATTGTACTTTTTCAGCGATGCTAATGTGGCCATAGCAAATCTTACTCACGTGATTATTACATAAAATTGGTATAGTCATATCCAATCTTCTATAAACTATGTAAATGTTTGCATGCCTTTGTTTCAGGTCATTGAAGTTTGAAGGCTTTGACGGAAGCTCGCTAATTCAAGACATCTGGATAGCTGTCTGGATCAAGCTGATTTTAGTGTTTTGCATAAACTAATTGGAACTATTATATTAAGGGTCTTGATGTAGCAATGAGTAGATCCGAACCAGAATCTGATGCTCGTCACTGGGTGTCTAATTTGCTTGATGTAGACCATTTATTCAGTTCTAACTACTATGGTGACAATGAACAGCATGATGTGAAGATAGGCCATGGACAATATGTCGAAGATAGAAATTTTGACTATGCATATAACAATGTCGAAATGGATCCATATGCTCTCCAAGAAGAATTAAGGCAATTATCAATTGTGGAAACACCTGAATTACCAATTGAAAGGGAATACTTTGTACATACAGACATACCTCAAGCTCAAGATTGGACCAGCACAGAGGGAAACTATTATGCAGGTTCGATACTTCCGTCATTACTTATGATTCTTGCTTTTCCTCATTTCATACATCTGATGATTCAACCACAGAGTTCACAAGCCATGAGGCTGGCCAAGAAGAGATAGATAATGTGGAGATCTCAAGTTCATGCTCTAGTCCTGGTTGTAGATCAAATGATGCTGAAGAATATTATAATTTGGATTTGACAGACGAATCCGATCTTGATGGTGAAGTAGGGAAAAGGTTAAACCAAATGGTTTCTGTTCCTGTAAGTGAAGCTTTTGTAGAAAGTGTTCCATATATTGTTATTCAGTTACTTCCTAATTCATTTATACATAATTAATATTTTACCCCTTAAGTCTTGACCCTTTGACCTTTTATTATCTATTCATGCTGAAGGCTTTATTTCAATAATTTTTATTTCGGTCTCCAATTCATAATTCTCACTGCAGCATATTCCGAGAATCAATGGTGACATACCTTCGATCGATGAAGCAACTTCTGATCACCAAAGGCTACTGGATAGGTATATGTAATATCTATGAACCTCTCATTTATGTGCATCATGACGATCCTTGCTAGCTTTCCTGAGAGTGATGCGTCTCTCAGCTAAATCATTTTACATGTTTTCATGTAATTGACATGTTATACATCAAAGGTTTGTTCGAAGGACTTACATTACAGTTTTTTATCGTGATTTTGAAGCATGTTTCCAATAATTGAGGTTTCTCTCAAGTTATGCAGAGTTGGCACTCTTAATAATAACCTCTGACATTGTGTTCTGTCAAATAAAGCTCCTATTTGACTGTAATTAGCGAGTCACTTTTTTCCAGATTAAAGTTGTACGATTTGATTGAGCATAAAGTCCAAGGAGATGGAAATTGTCAGGTTAGTTGTTGGCAATAATGTTTACTTATTCTTTTGTTTATTCTATGTAAATCTTATGTGCCGTTTCATCTCCAGTTCCGTGCATTATCAGATCAATTCTATCGTTCTCCAGAGCACCACAAATTTGTAAGAAAGCAAGTTGTGAATCAGGTTCTCATCTTTAAAGCAGATTTAGTTATCAAAGCAGATTAGATTGCATATATAGGTGAATTCTCTCTTACTTTGCCAACCAACTGATGTTTTTTGCACAAATTGTTGTTATTATCAGCTCAAATCTCATCCAGATATGTATGAGGGTTATGTTCCAATGGCATATGGTGAATACTTGAAGCGGATCTCCAAGTAATGATAGTTAACTTCAATCATCTCATTAATGCTAGTTTACCGCTGTTTTCCCCCCTTTGTTTCTTACCATAATCATTCTCAGAAGTGGAGAATGGGGCGATCATGTCACCTTGCAGGCTGTAGCAGATTCGGTACTGATTTCTGGCTAAAAAGACTTTTGTTATTACAGTAAATTTGGTTGTTTAAAGGAATCTGTTTAAAATTAATGTGCAGTAGAACCACCTCTGCAAATCCACTGTACAAAATTCTATAGATGTCTAGATAATTGTAAACTTATCAAGTTGACTTTTTGGCAGTATGGCGTAAAAATTCTTGTGATAACTTCATTTAAAGACACATGCTACATAGAGATCCTCCCGAAGATCCAGAAATCAAAAAGAGGTAACTATGCACTGTTAGGCTTAGTGGCTTACCATATTAACTAGGATAGACATGAAGATATATCTAGCTTCCATCTAAGTACTCCTTTCTTTTGCTTGTGTTAATCATGTCATGGGTTAGGGTTTTGTCAATACCACAACATTTTAGTTGCAAAAAGAACGCCTAAAGTTTCCTGATGAATTTATATGTAACTCCACATGTGAATGAGTCCTGTAATTTTTCTTTGAGTGGATGTATCGGGTCAAGGAGTTGTCATTCCGAGAGTGCATCATGGAAAGTTTTGCCAATTACATGAGGTGACTGCTGAAAGGTTTCCTGAGAACAGCACACATACATACCCTTCAATCAAATAATGAAGGAAAAAGGAATAAATTTGCATTAAAGATCTATTTCATGACGTTGGAGGTGACATGATGTCACTTACTGAAGAGATATTATATATCCATAGGAGGGTTGTAAGCATGTAAAAGTTCATTAAATGCGATTATTGAATTTTTCTTGTTATGCAGTCATATACTTAAGCTTCTGGGCAGAGGTCCACTACAACTCAATATATCCTCAAGTAGGTAATGTGCTTATCTGGCCTTTGTTTATATGCAGGACTGGTTTATCAGATATTCTTTTATTTCGACAGATTGCTACCTGATATTTATATAATTTTTCCTAGTTGACTATAGTAGTTTCATGACCACCTTTCAGTTTGAGAGAAACTAAAATCTACATTGTTCTTCAGATTTGCCGCTTTCAGCCTTTAAGAAAAAGAAGAAGTGGTGGATGTTCAGGAACAAGCAGAAGGAATTCTGCGATTAGCGGGAAGCGAGCGACTCACAACTGTCAGGGCGTTCGCTCAATTTAGTCATGTAGCCATCGGTGATGACCTGATGCAGCATATTTTAGCTCTGCTGAAGCAGTTGCAAAAACATGGCTAACTTTATAGATTACATGAAACTGTTATCTGCCATATGATGTATAATCCACAGAATAAACAAATTCTGTAAGTCTTTTATTTACATAATGATATAGTTATACATGAAATATATCTAATTCTTATGGAACGAAGGGGGGCGCGAAGGGTTTAATTGCAACCAAGGCTGTTTCTGCTTCTAAAGTTCTCTCCTATAGCCCTGTACGAGATAAAATCTACTTTCTTTCGACTACACCAATTCTTTCGTCTTCATCTGCTTCCTTCCTAGTGTGCAACTTATGATCCTCAAGATCAACTGAAAGTTCTACTTCGTTGGAAGTAGTTCCTTGCAATTAGTATAACATCTAGAAAGTGTAGGTGGAAAGAGGTGTTCACCTGTGGATGGTACTTGGCCAATCTAAAGGTCTAGGTGATGATAGATTACAATCCTTAAAGCTGTTTCGGTCTAGAATGAGGTGAGTTTCGAACCCAGAACCTTCTTGGAAACTGGAGCAGGCTATGAATGGTAAGTATTTCTGTCCAGAATAAATCTGACGATGAAGCCATGTGACGTAAGTCAATCGACTCAACATGTTCCATTGCCGGGGTAGGGGATAGTATGTAACGTTTGCCCCTGTGACCTTAGTCGACAACATTAAATTACCATACATTGTACACACTACATAAAAAACACAAATATAACAATACACATAACCAAATTATACTAACCGAAATCTATTGCAATAAAATATATTTTCTCTACATGATCTTCAACATGGCACTAATAGTACAAGAAAGACCATATGGTCCACACAACTACCTCCCATTAACCAGCAGTAACACTAGTTTATTTAAACTCAACAAGAAAACAAACTAATGAACATAACCATTGCCATTCATAATAGCTCCTAAGTTCATCTTCTTCTGAGATTTAGCCTTCACATCTTCAATAAAGTGATGAAAATTGCTTTGAGAAGATCCATCTTTCTCCAATGCATTTGCCATTTTTTGACTAACCCTCTTCATTGAGCTCCTCAACTTACTCAAATTGTCCCCATTCATCATCAAAAACTTCACCTTATTACAAACTTCCTCCCTAGTTATTGATGTCTCATCACACAAATTAATCCCTATCTTCCAATCATTAACAACTAATTTCCTATTAGTAAACTGATCAGTCAACAAAGGGAAGCAAATCAAAGGGACCCCACACCATATACTTTCCAGAGTAGAATTCCAACCACAATGACTCAAGAACCCCCCAATTGCTTCATGTGAAACTACTGCAATTTGACAACACCAATTGACTATTAAGCCCCTGTCCTTAACCCCATCTAAAAAATCTTGAGGCAAGAAATTTGTGACATCAGAACTAACAATATCAGGCCTAAGAACCCACAAAAAGTTGACCCCACTAAGCATAAGTCCATAGGCAATTTCAAGAAGGTCATTTTTGTGAAGATGAGCATAACTACCAAAAGAAACATATAAAACTGAGGCATGAGGCTTTTTGTTGAGCCATTGGGTGCAATCTGACTCAGACCATAGGCTGGTTGGGACCTCTCTCTTGTTGAATCCAGCTGGGACAATGGGTCCAATTGCATAGGTTGGTTGCTTTTCATTTAAAGCTGATAAAGTTTGGAGCTCCAATTCTTGAACAGTGTTGCAGATGATCATGTCTGCTTTTTTCACATCCTCAAATGCTTTGTATATGATCCTGTGCACAACCGACCATATGTCGGTTGCTTGCAGGTACGACATTAAGTCTCTTGGCTCTATTCCATCTACTCCTGGTATGTAATTTATCATGTCCTTCCGGTCATCTGAACAGCCCAAAAGTGTTTAATTATACAAACATCAGTATCAACATGTCATAACGTCTTTAAAAGAATTCCTAGTAAATGATATAGAAGGTACACTATAGTACTCATCCTTACACACCAATGAAGTTGTTTTCGAACTTAACCCAAAAGCAAAATGTAAACGTTGTTTTCTACTTCACAATAGATTAGAAGGCCAATTTTTAATGTTATTAACAAACATGACAAACAAAGCGTATACATGTCACGACGTCTTTTAAAAGACTCCCGTCTAAACGATATAGAAAGGATAGTATAGTACTCAACATTGTGGATAAGAAAGATGTTTTCGAATTGATCCAAAAATGACGTGTAAATGCTATTTTCTTTTTCACAATAGGTGCAAATCGAAGGGGAACTCTTAAGGGGTTGAACTTTGAAGACCATATCAACAGTCTTCGATCTTGCATATAAGGCGTAAAAGTTTTCGAACTATAATCCTAGTTGAACTGTTTAATATATATATATATTTGTAAATTAGCTTTGAGGTGAGTTTCGAATACCAACATGGTTTCTAACAAAAGCCTTTTCCACTAGACTATTCTATTAACTCGAACTGTTTAATATATTCGATAGCAACAAATCACAAAAACCATGAGAAAAAGGGAGCATAAACATACCATTAGAGCCAAAATGACCATTTTTCCTCAACAAATCGAGATGATAATACAACGTCAAAACAAGAGCAGGCTCAGTCCAAAACGAAACATGAACGAGATTATATTTCCTTGCAACCATCGAGCCCCAGACAAAGAAAGTATCAGCAATCAAACATGTAATAGGAGGATCAGATTTGTCAACTAAACTCCCAACAAGATCATCAACATGAGCCGACAAAACATGCAACACCCCCTCCATAAACTGATCATGGTTCAACGACCTATCAAATTTCAACGGAAACCCATCATTCACAGTCGCATAACGAATATCCAAACCAGATTCTCTAGCCTTGGAAAAAATATCATCAGCACTAACATTTTCTTGATTATCTCGAGCTTTTGCTTGTGCATTTGTGATTTGGTAATGAACAGAATGAGTATTTATAAATGTGATGGTGAAGCCATGGGAGGCAAGCTTCATAGCAAGACATACAAATGGTGTTACATGACCTTGATATGGGTATGGGATCATAATGGCATGAGGCTTTGGATGCTCCCCTGCCATTTTTATTATTTTTTTTTTTATTTTTTTTTTTGCTCTGTTTTTTTTTTTTTTTTTTGAATGTTGAATTTGGTGTTGAGGAAGAAGAAGGTGGAGTTAGATTTGAAATAGGGTGATGATTTGAGATTGTGGAGGCGAATATATAGGATCTAAATGGGAATCTATACCTCTATATTTAGTGAAAGAAATTTGTTGGGATTATATTTTGAGTATATTTGTGGAATTTGCAAAGACGTGAGTCGTGAGGCGTCCACTTGATAATTGTTTTTTTGATTGTATAAAGTAATGGCAACTTGGATTTGGGATCTCAATCATAAAAATACTGTAGTAAATAATTGTTGAAGTTGTGGAGGTAGACTAGAGTGGACCATGGCATCTTTTTTTTCTAATCTTTCTTCAATTGGGGTGGAATAATTTTGTTGATTCTTTTTCTTATGTTGGGGTTGTAATGGCAAATTCTATCCCATTAATTACCACATTTGTATAATGATTGTTTTGTTAACGATGAATCGACGATATCCTTATTGTAGGAGCCTGTTATACTTTGTCCTGGATAATCATGAGCTCGTTAAAATCAATTGATAATAGATAGAATAGTCCAACACTTTATATATTGATCGACATGACTTTCGATGTCGACATCTTAACAATATTCATAATAAATTCACAATCAATTTAATAGATATCCATAGAACAATTTATGTATTAACAAAAATAGAAAAGAAAAGCAAAAGATATCCTAGTGGTGATGATGTTAAGGCAATTTTGTTGCACGATGTAATTTATATACATCATTAAAGTAATACTCCCTCCGTCCCTAAAAGATTGTCACATTTTGACTTTTGTGGTCAATTACAACAAAATTTGATAACGAATTCTCACTAAACGAAAAGAAATAATATAGTCTTGTGGGACCTCGTTAGATTCGTCTCAATATATATTTTTGAAAAATCAACTTATTATAATTTTTTTGCATTTAGAATAAGAGATATTTGTATTTTAAATCGTGTTTTATTGACCACCAAAAGTCAAATGTGACAATCATTTAGGGACGGAGGGAGTATCATGTTTACAATTGACGACGAGGATGTTTGTTGGCAATATTAATGAATGGAAACCCACATGGATAAATATCAAGATTATTGCCATTTGCCAACCATCTTCTAGGAAACCTCACAATAATCAATAGGGGAGTGGAGCACATTATATAACTACCTACTGCATACTGGCTACCGACCACATCTCAATGTCACCAAGATTTTATTTGAATTTAGTACTTCAAATAATTTTTTGTTGTTACAAATTTATATTAAGATTATCAAATAAATTAATATTTCAATTTTTGTCATATATTCGTTTAGTGGGTAATTTTTTATGATAACATGTGCTCCAACAAATAGAAGTAATAAAGTAGTCTAATTTACTTGATCTTGGACCTATTATCGTAAGAAAAACTCGTTATATTGGGTAGATTTTTTCTTCTTTCTTTTTTTGTAAATTAGAGATGAGGTGTATATCGAACCCAGGACCTTCTAGTCACTAGCAAGAGCCTTTTTTCACTAGGCTATTCGATTAACTCCAAGGATAAAAATTTATTTTGAGAGAATTGATGTTACAATGTTAGATTGATAGTTGATTACTCTAGAATTAATGAGATTTCTTATTGGCATGTTTATAAGTTGTATTACATGTGAAATACATTTATCTTGGAGAATGGCCCACTATATTATATATTATGATTTGGGATTGGGACAATTCTTAGCTTGTTAACACTGAGCTTTCATGGAACAGGAGGGGTCAAAAAATAATAAGAGAGGTGTGTGTTGGTGGTGGTGGTGGGTGGGGAGTTGACAAACATATACTCCCAATCCCCCCATGGCGTTTTCAGTAAATACATGGACATGTGCTTTGGATATATGAATTAATTTCAAGTCCTTAACATCATCGAATGGAAATTGGAAACTTGTTAATAGTTCGATTGAATTTACGAAATTAAGTTAATGAATATTTGAAGATGAAAGGAATTAGTAATATTGAAATGAGACAACTTCTGTGCAAATTCAATTATATCAAATCGCCTTTTACAGCGAGAAATGTGTTAATTGGATTTAAATTAGGGGCGAATGAGAGTTAAATTGGGAGCTTATGAGAGGAAAAAGTACATTTAGACCGAAATACCCTTCAAAAACTGAAATAGTGACCCGAATAAGGCACTTTTTAAATATTAGTGATCATATTTGGTCGGTCTAACACATGAGTGATCTAACTGGCATTTTTTTTCAAATGTAAATGATGTCAGAAGCTATTTGCTCTTTTTTGTTTGTAGCCGACAGAACCGAACCGAAACGATTTTGCCTCAAAACCTGCATCAACCAAACCAATTCAAACCAAAATATTTTTCAACGAATCAATTCATGTAATTAAAAAATCGGGAGATCGAATTCACAAAAAAAGATCGAGAAAAACCGACAAAAAGTGCATCAAAAATGGATATCTTTTATCTTCCATTGGGACTCGAGTTTTGAATTTTTGATACTAAATGGATTATAATCTTCCATTGGGCCTCCTAGCCTAGTGCCTAATGGGCTCTTGGTTCAATATTTGTTACTTTCCGAGTTTCCGTTAATATCAATATTAAAATTAAAAGGATAAAGAAGCTCTTTGATTTAAATTTTTATTATTTTGATTTCTTGCTATTCCAAAAAGTTCAAAAATTAATAAAATAAGAACATAATTATAAAATTTTTAGGACGCCCACTTATAATTTTAGGATTCAAGGAATATCATAAATAGTAATTCGTGTAAATTAAAATTAAAAAGCCTTTAAAGTAATAACAAATCAATAAATTAGTAACCTCATTAATTAATTAATTAAGTAATTAATTTAATAGTCGATGACACCTTTCATGAAGAGATTTTGGGTTCAGACCTTGTTGAAGACGTGTCATATTTGACTCTAACATAAAAAAAAAGTTTATATTGTTTTCATTGAAATAAGTCTATATTCATAAAAAAAAAAGTCTATATTCATGGAGTATTAGTTACTTAGTTAGGAATTTATGTATTCACTATTTGTAATACCATTAGTATTTATATCTCATCATTAATTTATAAAAAAAGTAATTAATTTAATAAGTTTCGACATTTTTAATTTATATAGTTTTCATTAAAATAAGTCTATATTGATTTGTTACAAATTTCTCTTATTATAAAGGAAAACTAACACAGAATTAAGTCGAAATATAATGTAAATTATAAACGAAAAAACCGATTTTAATTCAAATATTTCTAGAGTTTACTTATGTATTAAATGGGTTATATATAAATCATATTAAAAATTTAAAACACAAAAAAGAAGTAGTTTTGCACAATAAACCTAGTATTATAAGAGCCCTTGTAATATAAACACACAAAATCAGATAAGAAATCTTCACACAGAGCCCTCACATAACTAGTTTTGTGAAGCAATGGAGAAGTACTTTGGTAATGCATACAGAGGTGACCCAGGAGTCCCTCATGCCGACCCTGATCGGTTCGTCAACATCTGGATTGGTTCTGCTGCTTTCTCAGCCATGACCTTTGTCAACCCCTACATGTGGCAGCTCTCTAACCAATTCAAGTATGTTTTCTTTTTTGTTTCTTCAATTTGATTGCCTTTGCTCGATTATATCGAAGTAGTTAGAGTTCTTGTTATGGTTTATTAATATAGGGCTAATTGGACGTCATATTCATATAGCCGAATACACCTAGTCGCATAAAGCTCGGTTTGGCGTGGGTTGGTTTATTGATTCTGCGGGAGTGGAATTTGTAGTTGTTATTGGATTTGGGTTGTGTTTTATCTGTGTTGAGAAATGAAATTTAGAAAGAAGGGAGGTTTATAGTGTCTGGTATAAGGTTTTATAGCAAGGATGATTGAATTATGTTTTATTGTTAGCCCGAAAGGAGAAAGAACTGAACTTTCTGATGTTTTATAAGGTATCATAGCAAAGATTGGTTGAATTATGTTCTACTGTTAGTCGAAAAGATACGTTTTGAACCCAATTGGTGAATGTTTAATAATGAGCTTTGGTTATGTTTTGTTGGAAAGTGATTACAATTGAAGTTCATTGCTAATTATACTGGTCGATATGTCCCTGATAAGGAGTGTTTCCCTGGTCTGTTGGGGGGGGGGGGTGGTAGGCACGACGATGAACATAACAGGACTCTGGGTTAAAACTCACGTGAATGAGTGATCCGAACCTTGCTGTTATTTGCAACCTCGCTTTGGTGATCCATGCAACCCCATCCTATTAGCAAACACTGACCGAATTCTGGCCAAATACTCTGTGATTAAGTTTGTTGGAGGTCTGAAAGGGAGTGTGTGATGCGGCTATTTATTGGCATAAAATAAACCACGAGTATCTCTTGGCCAATATACTATGCCACGTCCACCTCACGCGTACCATATATTCAACGTTGATATTTGTAAAAGTCAAATGTAGACATGGAGTGGAGAGATTATGTAGGCTTAGAAGACGACTTTCTTTCTGAGGATCCAGAGGGAGCGCATTTTTTCTTGTAAGGACACACCATTGTGTATCCTGTGTAAACTATGTTATTGAAGCTGCAACAAAGCTCTTGATAGGGTTGCTCTTGAATGGTGTCTCTATTGATGTCCTAGTACTTAATTATGATGTTGTTTAGGATAATTTGTTGAGTGCCTCTCCTATTCATTGCTACAGAAGTAGTCACCTTTAGAATTCATTTGGTTCTTTGGGAGTCTTTGAATTGATTGTCTTGGCTAGGAATCTTATGGGAATTCCTTTCATCAGCTATGCCGAGATTCATTGTTTATATCTAATTTTAGTATATTACCTGACACCCCCCCCCCCCCCCCCCACTTCTCCTAGCTCAGGGGCGGGAGGTTCTTTATAGGCATTGAGGTATGTTGTATATAATTAACTTCTACTGTACTGTCGCTGTGTGGTTTGTGAATGTTGGTGATATTGCATTCCTACGCTTTTACCATTGCACTCAATTGATGTCAAAGTAAGTAATTTGTCAGTCTTCTGCATTCAACATATTCCGTTTTTAATGTTAATATGCAGCTGGCATGACAAAGCTATGCTGTTTGAGCAATATCACTGGAAAAAGGCGCTTAAGAAAGGGGAACCGTACAAATTTAAGGTACTTCTGTTGTGCTCAGAATCCGCTGTTCATTTCCCTTCCCTCTTTGATTCCATAAAACAATATTTGTGACATATAAGGATTTTGAACTCAGAACTGCAACTATTTGGGTCATCCGACTGACAATGGACGCTTCAATGAATTTTCATGATACTATTATTAGCAATCTCAATCTGTTTTATTAGATAGGTCTAGTAGAAGATGTAGCAACTATCATTGTTAGATAATTTGAATTGATTTATCTAACACACACAATACTTCTTGTAGAGGTTTTTGTTTTTTGCTCATGTTTTTATGCCTTTGCAGTGGAATCAGTACAATGACAAGGAGACTCGAGACTCGTACTACTTCAACTGGCCAACCTTCTTCCCCTAGGTGCATGTTTCTTGGTTTGCTAGCTGGAGTGCTCCTGAGAACACTACATCATTCTCTAAGTTTGCATGTTCTCCTATTTCAAGTTTATCAAACTTACACAACTGGATGTGAAATAATGGATGATTATTGTTAATTACTCTGTATTCCATCTTTGTTTTAAGATTTTCAACATATAAATAAGGTCTTCTAATAGTAGAGTTAGACATATGAACCGATAAAGATGTCATGTGGCATAAGATCATAATATGATATACCAAATCTAACACACCGTTACAGAGAGGAACTTCTATCTGATTTAGAAATGCTTATGAGGTTTATAATCTCATTTATTCATGTACAAATTTACATCCAAGAACCATAACGTAAATCCCAGCTTGAGATACTGCTAGGCCCTAGAATAGGGGAAACCTAACCATCTTGTGATACAGTTTATCCGTTCTCAACCCCGTCCCCGGATGATATCAGAAGGAAAGACCTCAAATCTGGTGGCGTGGTGACCCTGGCATCAGGTGGGCCTCTCATGCAACTCTGTTCCATATCCTGGAACTTCTCCGGTTGGCTGGAAACCAGTGCTTCAAGCAAAACATCTCCTCCAACAGATGTTTTCGTCGTTTCAGTTACTAATAAGGACATAACAGTTAAATCATGAGGTGTATGAGGTCGAATGAGAAGAGGTAGAGGTGTACAAGGAATAAGATCAGAATTGCAAAACGGAGAAGAGGTAGAGGAGTACAAGGAATAATATCAAAATGGTGAAACGAAGTAGAACTCGTACAAAGATGAAGATGAGAAGAATGTAGAAGAAGAGGAATTCTGGGGAGTTGTTGTGTACCACAACGACTAACATTTTTGAGCAATTTCCATATTCAAAGAATATGAGATCTGATAGTTGCTTAGAAATAATGGTATTGCCTTAGCCTTAGTAGAATAGTCATTCCAATCGCTTTCAAACTAGGGGAAATTCTTGCTCAATTTTGGTAGAAGGGTGTGGATTTTGCTAATCATCTACCACTAAATTGCATCCACATAATTTAGATAGGTTAATTGAAAAGGTCATTGCCAATGGCAATTTTTTGCAACACTATTACATGTTGAGTACAAGTGTACAAGCCTACAAGGGTACAAGATTGTGGACAATGAAGTATAAATATGTTTTGGTTCAACGATTATAAATGATGGAGAATTAGATGACAATGTAATGTGAAATATTGTATAGGAAGCAAAACGGATGCAAGAAAACAGTAGAAGATGGATTGTAGATCAATATATAAATTTACGTGGTATCCAACAATGTGATAATTAATTCGCCGCTAAAGCTAGAGAACAAATTTCAGTTTAATGAAAGTATTACAGAAACATGAGTTGTTAGGGCGTAGTAAATTTACAATATAATACATATACTACTTGTAGAAATATATCAACTCTCAACATTAAGCTATGAGGGCTCTCAAATACTTGAAAATGCCAAAAAAAAAGGGAGCAAATATGCTTAGGTCAAAGTCAAAATTGAAATCTCACCAACAACAAGCTTTTATGTGATAAATAATGACTTAATTTCATTCTTACAACATGAAAGGATGCTTTGTATTTCTAGGTCTTCCGAAAATAAACTATGTGAATCATTTAATGTTTGGAAATATGTTCCTATATTGTAGAAACCCCATATATAGGGAGTAAAATTTTATTTAATTATTGTCCAACAACTTTAAATAGGAACTTATTACACCATAAATATATGCTCCATAGATATATGTGTTATCGTTTTTCACATTTTCAGAGTTGTATGACATAATACTTGAATAACTATCTATTGATTAAGTTAAAAGTTAAACATACTAATATATTGGATGACACATTTACAAATTGTTTTATTACCTATCGACATCGAGATCGATACATATGTGGACTCCGATGGAACACCCAAAACAATCCAATGAATACTTGGGGAAATGAGATCGGGACAGTCACATGCGATCCAGTTTTGATAAAAAAGCATGTAGTCGTACAATTAGTGGATCGCATCACAAGACACTTACTCAATAGTCAACACACAACTTGAAAGATCCTATTGCATAACATGCACAAGGTTAACCTAGTGGAGCTCGAGTTCGAGGAAATTTTTTATTTGCACTTTGTAACTTATTAAGTAAACCCGAGGCCCGACCTTTTATTCAATAAGGTATAACTAACTAAATATGCGATATATTTTGATATAAAAAAATCTAACTTATACGAGTAACATTTGTTCGCTAATCAAAACCAATTATCGATTAAGTCGTTAACGGGACGTTGAACCCGGAATCCATTCAGTCAAACGACCCAAAAATACTTGACTCGGAAACCCGTCCAAGATTAATCTTAGTCTTGCTCAGTTGCTCGAATGATATTTATTGTTCGAACTCTAATAGTCAACAGTGCTTCTTCTAGCACTCCACCTCCAGTCCACGTGAGCTTCCAACCTTAATTTCACAAAAAAAACGAATCTTCACGCGCCACGCAAGGCATATCCATCTTCTTCCTCCTCCTCCTCCTCCTGTAGCACACAACAGACTTGGATTTGACTTATTCAGAATGAGTAAGCTCAAAACATCGAACTCCGAATTGGATTTGGATCGCCCCAATCTCGAAGACTACCTCCCTTCCGGATCCATACCCGAACCTCACGCTCAGCTCAAACTGTATTCAACTCATTCTAATTTATCTATTTATTCATATGTATAAGCTTTTAATTACTCATTTTTTAATGCAAGTTTGTAATTGTGATTTGATAATCTACATAAACTTGGACTTTAAGTATTTATTGACTTTGCATAAGCTTGTAATTATCATTTTATGTCTACATAAACTTCGACTTTATGTAGTCATTGAATTTGTATAAGCTAGTAATTATTATTCCATATCTACTTTAACTTGCAATGTGTGAATTTATTGATTTTGCATAAGATTTTAATTATCATGTTAGACCTGCATAAGCTTGTAATTATGATTTTTATATCTGCATAAGCTTGTCATTTATTTATTATTGATTTTGAATGATCTTGTAATTTTTGTATTTATAAATTTCTATAAGCAGCATTTGTTGTTTTGTATTGACAAAAGCTTGTAACTTATATACTTATTGATTTTGCATACCGACAAAACCTTGTAATATATGTATTGATTGTTTTTGCTTGCATGTGGAAATAGGGGCGATTTGCTTGATATTTCGCCCACGCTCACTGAGGCTGCCGGTGCTATCATTGATGTGAGTCGGATTTCTCTTTTATTATATTTTCACATTCTTGATTGTTCACTTCTACTTCCATCATTTTAATTAAGCTTAGAGGTTTTGACTTGCCAATTAAAAATACTCGACTTCGACAATAGATTGATCTTATTTTCAATATTTATTTATTAGTGTACAACATTATATCATACAAGTTAGAGGTGTGTATTGTCATTGATGTGAGTAGGTTGAGTATTTGTTGAACAAAAGAATTCCAAATGGGAATGGGGGGAGTATTTGAGAACAAATTGTGTTGAATAATATCTAAAGGTGTATTTAGTGCGTATATAAATTGGATTGTAAAATGAAACTATCTAAAACTCGATACCAAAATGGCTAATCTAACTATAAAGATAAATATGAAATGCTAGAATTAGAAATAAGGTTTCCAGTCACTATGATTGAAAAAGAGGAGGTGGTTTGACTGTGTAGTGGCAGAGAATGACCCTTGTTTGAAGGTTTGAAAGCATTGACTAAATAAGGGGGGGGGGGGGGGGGGGGTCATGAAGACAGGGAGCACATCAGTTAGATGGGGGAAATGACTTACTTTGTAGATAAGCTCTTGAATTCTCTTGTTATGCATCAAGAAACTATTGTTAACCATTTTTTCAGAACTATTGAGAAAATCCAAAAGTACTTAGCAAGATTCTCTTTCTTGGTCTACCAGGGTCGTCTTTTCAGATTCTTGAAATTATTTAACATGATAGCATATTTTGGAAGTGATTTAATTGATGGTCCAAGTCCATGCATGATCTGAATTCTACTTTCCACTTGTAAATTAGATCAGCATAGTTATCTTTCTCAATTTTTTGTATAAGTGCTAGCACTTTCAACAAGTAAATGCTTTATAGGGGTTTCCACATCTAAATGATGACGCTGCTTTTAAGTTTTTCTCCCTCCTAATTTCAGTTACTTCTATTGTTTTAGTATACAAACTCTAGCTAGATGCATACCTTAGTTACATTAATGTTATCATATGATGGCGCACATTTTAGCTGTTTCTAGTAAATTTCAGAATTGTGCTTTTTCAGTAGAAGGTCCAACTTTTTTCAGTAGAAGGCCCAACTTTTTTCAGATGCAATAACCGGTCTAGCCAGCCACATATATTGCTTCTGAGAACATAACCAAATAAGCTCATATTTATTTCCCATGTTTGGTGCACAACAGGATACTTTCACTCGGTGCTTCAAGTCAAATCCTCCAGAACCTTGGAACTTTAATATCTATTTGTTTCCTTTGTGGTGTATGGGAGTTGTTGTAAGATATGGACTCCTCTTCCCATTAAGGTTAGAATATTTTAGCATCCATTGTTCTATTTGGTGATCACCTAACTTCATTATTTGTCCTTACATATTACTCAGAGTCTCTTGTGATATCATTTGCTTCGAATATGCCAATAGCCAATACACTTTTCAACTCATCAAGATAATATTATTGGGTTGTTTATAGGGCCAATGTGTTTTCAACGTCTGCATGGATGGTGATGATGAACATCTTAAGTGAAGCATATGACATTTAGCATACTTCTTTGTTTTATGATGTTTCTTATTTGATGCACAGGGTTATTGTATTGACGATAGGGTGGATAATTTTTCTCTCCTGTTACATGCCTGTGCATTTTTTATTAAAAGGCCATGATAAGTTGAGGAAGAAATTAGAGGTATGATTTCTTTCTTTACTCATTGGATTTTCATGTTTTCAGCTCGTGCAACTATCATGTTACCAAAGATTTATGCTTCTATTAGTTCTCTAGTTATACTTATATCTTCTGTTACTCAATACAAGATCCTTAGAGGAGGGGTGAATAAGGATTATGTCAATTTTATAACTTTTTCGATTGTAAGTAGATATAAAATTATAACTACAACAATAATACTATAAAGCAAGAAATTCAAGACAATAAAAATGATGAATTTAAATAGTGCAAGGTAAAGAAATTGATCAAGCCCCTCTAAGGATGAATTTTATTGTCTTGAATTTCTTGCTTTATATTATTGTTGTAGTTGTTATAATTTTTATATTTTCTCAAAATCGAAAGTATGAAAATTGACATAATCCTTATTCACCACCCCTCTAAGGATCTTGTATTGAGTAACACCTTCAAGCCCAATATATAAGCCTAGAAGCAATTGAAAGGTCTGCCTGTTTTGGCGAATCTGAAATTTTAAAGAACCCATTCTAAGTATGCAACCTTTAGATTTTTTTTTTACATGCTAGGGTGAATAATCTAAAAAACATATCGTGTTCTATTTTACTTTTAGAGGTGTCTGGTGGAGCTGATCTGCTGCTTCTTCGTAGCCTCATGGACTGGGGTTGTCAAGTATCATGGGCCAAGACCAAGTATTCGTCCTAAGCAGGTGCTGTCTGCTCTTTTTACTTATTTTTGTTTCTATTGTGCTATTTACTTTCTGTATTTAGTTTTGAATCCTCATATGGATCCTTGTGAATGATGAGCAGGTTTTTGTGGCTAATCACACGTCAATGATTGATTTCATCATTTTGGAGCAAATGACTGCATTTGCTGTGATTATGCAAAAACATCCTGGATGGGTCGGTAGGTGATTTGGCTATTGTTATTGATGTTAGGATATTGAGATTTGAGACACGTTAAGTATGCTTTCTTCCGTCCCTTGCTGCAAAATATTGATGGTGTTCGATGTGATGTATATATTTGAATTTGAAATTTGTTTTGTGGCTCTCTTATACTATTTTAGAATACATGTGGATTTAGATATTTGAGTTACATAAATGTTTATTTAGAACCTCTGTGAGATGAAATTGTTCGAGAGATTGTTCCATTAGTATCGCCATCTAGACATTTCTGCAGTTAAGTTATAGATGAATGTGTTTGTCAATTGACTCTCCTGCTCCGCTATAGTGTTGTCAAAAAGAGGATGAAGTAGCACTACTTTGGAGTTTGGACTTTTTGTTAGATTTCTTGTAGGCATTGGAGAGATCACTAAATCATATCGTAAAGAGAGCACACCAGTCAGAATGATCTCTTTATATTAGTGTGACGGTTTCACGCTTTTTAATAGAAGTATCTAAGTTGATTTTATTATGCTATTTTGGGCAGGATTATTGCAAAGTACCATTCTGGAGAGTCTAGGATGTATCTGGTTCAACCGTTCCGAGTCCAAAGACCGAGAAGTTGTTGCTAGAAAGTATGTCTTAGATGAAAGGGATGACTAATGGGTCTCTTATGTTATGCCAGATTATAACTCAAACTTATGTTATTTCAGGCTAAGGGAACATGTTGAGGGGCCTGATAACAATCCTCTTCTGATTTTCCCTGAGGGAACTTGTGTGAATAACCATTACACTGTCATGTTCAAGAAGGTAAGTGTAATAATTTCTTCTGCACTTCGATAACCTTATACTATTAATTAATTAATGAAGCATGACATCTCCAGCACACTCCTTTCCCTCTTTGTTAGATATAACTCTTATCTAATATTTCAAGACTGAATGTCAAAAGTTCTACATATTGATTTGCTTTGTTGCTCCTTCACTTCAGTAGGGTTCATGGATTAGAAAATAAATTGTCAATGATGAGGCAAGTTTATGTTAAGTATTAGTGAAACACTATTTATTGTTTCTTGCATATATTCACAACAGGGTGAGGGGAAATTGACTCCCTCATCTTCGACATAATTCCCAGTTTCATTGCATGCCTTCAATAAATATCCCATTTTTCCTAGTGATTACGTTTTGATATCTAAATGGCTCGCACCATTAGTTTGCAGCAGAAATTTTATATTTATCGTTAGGTAGCAAAACTCAACTTCCTGTGGTTCCAGCCACTCTTCTACCTTCTTTCCAGTTGCTGTTTGCATACCCCATTCCCCGTCACCTCGCCAACTGAAAGGGAATGGCGGCAGCACAGCTTATCAGTAGTGGTAGTGGGAGTAGGGCCATGTATTGGATATTTATGCTACGATTGTTGAAGAAGAGTAGAGTTTGTGAGATAGTCACAAAAGAGAATGCACCTTTTATAAATGATGGGTCATTGATCATGTTATTTCCTTCAAAATGTGAGCTTATTTTAGTTATCACAGTTACAGAGTTTTTAATATTGCCAGGGTGCCTTTGAACTCGGCTGCACCGTTTGCCCAGTTGCAGTCAAGTACAACAAGATTTTTGTTGATGCCTTCTGGAATAGTAGAAAGTAAGATTATTCCCAACTACTGGTTTATATTCTATTGCATTATTCTCTCTAAGCTAGTTTTTAGTGGTTAGCCGAAACCTTGCTTCAAAGTTCTAGCTTGCATTTTCTTTCTACTTGTCTAATCTGGACAATATTCACCCCAAAATCCCAAATCTTTTGCTCTATGCCAGTTTCTAGGTGTTGATTTAACTTTCATTCCATGTCTTTTAATCCACTGTACTTGCAGGCAATCTTTTACCACACATTTGTTGCAGCTTATGACTTCATGGGCTGTTGTCTGTGATGTTTGGTATTTGGAACCTCAAAATTTAAAACCTGGGGAAACAGCTATTGAATTTGCAGAGAGGTAATTACCTTTTCATGCAGGTGGAAAAGCAATATCAGCATAATGAGCCTTCACAACAGAAACTAATAACTCGTATTTGCTTACATGATGATATCTGGATAATTTTTTAGGGTGAGGGACATAATTTCTGTAAGAGCTGGTCTAAAGAAGGTTCCTTGGGATGGTTACTTAAAATATTCTCGTCCCAGTCCCAAGCATCGTGAGAGAAAGTAAGAAGTGTAGTTATATGTATTAATACATTAATATCATAAGAATTCTCCAACTAATGTTCCTTCTCTTTGTTCAATCTATATTTGCAGGCAACAGACCTTTGCAGAGGCCATGCTGCGCCGTTTAGAAGATAAACAATAGTATTAAGTTCTGCAATGTTAATCTCTTATTTTTCTACACTCTGGGTAGCTACATACTGCCAAATCCCTGGTACGAGTTCATTTATCATCCTGTATGTGTCCCTTAGTTTTCACAGTGATAGGGTGGAAGTTATCAAGGGGTTGTTACTTAAATTTGGTCTTGCTTTAATAAATGTTCAATGTAATGAGTTTTGTAACATTTTATGGGGTGCCTCCGAGTATATCATGTAATTTCTCGAAACCTGAGGATGGAACTATACTGCCATCTCCTTGCTTAGATAGGGTAATATCACCGTAAACTGCTGGTTCATGAAATGGCTGCATTATGCATACATATCTTAATAATGATATTCTCGCATTCTGGGAGAAACATGATAAAGTTCACCCTGGATTACATTTGATCAACAATCCCTTTTCTTAGTAACACCTTTGGTTCGAGTGCGCCAGGTTGGTATTTCGATCAAGGGCATTTTTCTTAGTAAAACGTTCTTTTTTCGCCACTCGGTTCTAGTTAACTACTCTAGTCTGATATTATCCATTCTGGTCTTCATGGGACTGTGGGGGACTGTTAAACATTAGAAACCATCTCGATGCAAGTTGGCCATCCAACTCTGAATGGTTATACATATTGTTAATAGCATTCAAGTGTGAAAGACACAGGTTTATCTTGAGCTACAGGTAATGAGGACTTGTCCAAAACTACCCACTTGATTCATATTTGATCACTCGCATAGAATGATTTGGTAGTTGATGTGTTAATCCAGAAGGGAACATAAATTAATGTTGTAGCTGACTTTTATTCATTTTCTTTATGGTCACACCTTTTCAGCCTACCTTTCAAATGTCTAATTGTTTGAATATATCTCTCATCCTTATCTTAAATCGAAACATAAAAGTCAAGAAAAGGCATACATTAAATCCCATCATTTGACCTTTGTTACGGTCTCATATTGCCTTCTAGTGCAGTCAAAAGTCAAAAGTCAAAATCGAGAATTTTATTTTACCAAACGTCCAAAACAGACTGCTAAACGTGCAGCCATTTTAGTGTAGCTTTATTAATTGGCTGCTTGTGTTGATTATTGTTGACTATTCTTTGAAACTGATTACAACTATTACTGTATTAGTGTGTTTTTAGGTGCACTAATTCTAATTATGTTTTGGATGATTATCATGATTATCTATTATGAGGAGTTACTATATTAATTATTAGGGAGAAGATTCTATTACTGAATAGAAGAGTGGATTAGTACTGAAACAACGTAACCAAGTGTTATTCAAATATGGCTTCTTCTGCATTCGACAAAATTGACAAGAAAATGAAAAGGAAAAGACTTTGTCTACTTCTATTTGAATCACAATACTACAAAACCGGTTCTTTGAATGAAGTAGATTATTTTTAGTGTTGGAATAAGAATTTTTATATAGAAGTAGCATGTAGGGGATCATTTGATATCATAACATCCCTCCATTTCATAACGTAAGACGTTTTCGTTTTTAGATGTCTAACTTTGATTCTCAATAACATAACGGAGTGGAAACCACATGTTCGTCAATCGAGTTTGTTCAGTCATCATATCTAATTAGTTAGTGGGAAAAACAGGGCCGCGTTCAAAAGAACTAAGCGAAGTGATATCCAAAAACTTAGGGGGGCAAGGGCCCTACCCCTAGGTTCGTCCCTGTAATATGCTCTTTCCGTTCCTAAATGATTGGTATATTTTGATTTTTGTGGTCGAACTTTAAAAAATTTGATCAAGAATTCTCATTAAACGATATAAAATAATATAGTCATGTGGGTACTTGTTAGATTCGTCTCAATATATATTTTTGAAATATCAATTTTTTATAATTTTTTCGCATGTAAAATAAGAGATATTTATGTTTTAAATTGTGTTTTGTTGATCATGAAAATTAAAATGTATAAATCATTTAGGAATGGAGGGAGTATTGGAGTGGTAATAACTACTACACATTACATAGTACACACTATATGATTATTTTATATATAATATAATATGTGTGAAATCATTGCCTAGTTTTTCTAACTTCTAACTACTATTCCTCATAAATTAAGGATAACATAATTTATTAGGCGTGTGGCTAATGAACATTGAACAAATAAATTATAGTAGCTTAAATAAAACATATCGCATTAAAAAAAGAAACTTCGAGTAGAAGAGTTCTTTCTTAATCTCTAGTTTGTTTATTTCAATTTTATTGCCTCCTTGACTTGTGATAACCTTTCGGACAATAGCTTAGACAAAAACCCTCTGGAATTACTCTAGTGGTACAAAAAAAAATTAATTTTCTAGCTAAATGTGCACCCTCTCGAGTTACTCTAGTGGTACAAAAATTAATTTTCGAGCTAAATGTGGGTTGCGTGAAAAATTGAAAGGCCAAGTATAGTAAGTTGTCAAAAATTAATCAATAAATTATTAAATTACACTAGTAATTATGAAGCAATTGAATGTGAATGTGAATGTGATTTTAATCAAATAAATTAAATTTACCAATTTCAACTTTCCAGTAGGTGAATGGGTATCGCCACATATTACTGACGTGGAAGTTGAAGTCTCCACATGTGTAATATTCGCATTTGGAGTCTTACTAATTTATTTCATTTTCAATTTCTTTTCATGCATGTGAAGTCAATATACATAATGTATATATAATATAATCACTAGATTCCTAAATCGAACCGGGTTCACACATCATAGTATGTATGTTACTAGCTAGTCTTTATTTGCACCCATCATACATTGTTACATACATGATACATGTTATACCATGCCATATATATGTATCCATTTCACACATACAATGAACTTATTGAAAATCCAATTCTATATTGATTTGAAATGTCTTAATAACCTAAATAATGTAAGATCAAGTTCTCAAGTTTCAATAATATAATATTCCCCATTTTATTTACAGGAATTATCTATTTTTCGTAATTATGAATAAATTAAATAAGTGTAAACAATATGTTACTATATATATACATAGAAATGACATAAATATTCCATTTTTACAGTATAGTAAGACTAATAAGAAATTTGTTCAAATAAAAGCCCTTAAATTCGTACTAGTTGATGTTTCGAATTATTTTTTGTCAAAGTTTTGACCCCAAATTAGTTCTTATTCATTGTACTAATCAAAAGAAAGTAATTTTGATATCACTAAATTTACATTTAATTTTTTTTTTGTAATATTATCCTTGTAAATATTCAAAGTCTATATAAAAAGTAATTAATAATTAAAATTTTATCTCGAAAAGTAAAAAAATGTATCAAAATGAATTGAAGATAGTATATATAATGTTGTAAAATAACACTCATGATGAAATGATAAACATGATAATGTTGTATGTTAAAAATGAGGAAGTGGGTCATAATTATTGTTGTACATATTTTTAGAAAGTAGGTTGCTTGTTTACTTTAAAATAGATAAATTATTAAGAGAATATACCAATTATTATTATTATTATATTCCATTTAATGGTGTATGAGTGTATAATCACCATATATAAGAGAGGACAAAAAATAAAAAAACAAGTTTGGTGAAGAAGTAGTCATAGTCAGCCGAGTCAGAACAAACACAAGGTCAATCTCATGACTCATAATTTCTCTAATTCCATTTATGCTTAATTATCTGTCATTATATTTGATGCTGACTTAAAACCATTCCCAATTAACTCATAATAAGGAATTAATTCAAACTTATTATAGTATCTATTTTAATGATGAAAATAAAATCAGGTTACCTCCTAACGCTTCTATGTTTTTTTTGAATGATCAAAGCATTTGTCTCTTTCTTTTTGGCATATTTATTTTGCTTAGCTTCTTGGTGCAATCATATAGTAAATGGAATTCCACCAAATTATTATATCTTCACCTAATGAAAATGTGGTTGTATGTGCATTTGTCTTGGTCTCTTGGGAAAAAAGTTCCATGCATGCATGAATGTAATACATTTGTAAATGTTTCTAATCATATGTTCCAAAACTGTCACAACTTAATAATTGTGGTCATAAAATCTCAATGGCTAGTGTCTGTCTATATCTTCGTTAATCTTTTTAGAAAGATTTTAAGGGTTTTTGGCCGGGGACATCACCTACTTTATACCCATGTCACCAGTTGATCACTCACTTTTAAAAGTGTCCTGGTTGATCACTCACTTTCTAAAAAGTGTCTCTTTTGGTCAGTCGGCCACTTTTCCGGGAAGTCAACTGCCGGTCAACGCACGTGGCAGTCATGTGAGGTTTTAGTAAGGGTATTTTAGACTTTTCACGTCTTATTTTGCCTAAAAGTTAAGATTAATTATGAATTTGACCCTTAAAAAAGTTGTAAATCACCAATTTGACCACATGTTGGAAATTATGTAATGAAATCAAAACATACTTCAATTATGAACCCTAATTTTAATTAAAACACATTCAAACAACCCCAAATTCGAAATTGAGCATAGTAATAAGATAGAAGGAGCTATATTCTACAAGTATTGTGGTAAGATAATGGGATGACTATTGACCATCATCTGTAACAAATAAAAAACGAGATTTGGCAAAAACAAGAGGTTTGGAGACACTTTTGGAGGATGAATTGAAATGGGATGAAAGAAGAAATTGCTCAGAAAGTGTTTGAAGAGAGATTGCTCACAATGTGTTTGGAATGTGAATTTGAAGGATGAATTGGAAAAATAGAGAAAAAGAGAGATTGCACACAAAGTGTTTGAAGAAATGATTGAATGGACTTGTTTTGTATTTCATCTTAAATGTTTTGTACATAATTTTTGTAGGTACAAATGAGTAGTTGAAATCATTGAATAGCATTGATGTCTCAAGTGTTTTGTACATGGTTGTTTGTTGGAATCATTGAATGACATCAATATTTTGTATTTCATCTTGATTGTTTTGTACATGGTTGTTTAATTGAGTGAATTAACTTATTTTGTATGAATTCAATGGAGTTGTTTTCGTATTGAACATCAATTGAGGTCTAATGTAAGAACATATGAAAAGATGAACATAAATGACATCCAAATGGTACCCTTCATTACTAACGGTGAACTTCACAAAAAAAGGGGATGTTCACAAAAACCAAGTGGAATTGTTTGAATATAGCTGATAATGATCAATTTCGACGTAGACTGATCATTCGCTATGTTCAAATGGCCAAAAAATATAGTTCAAATGTAGGTTCAAAATCATAAATTCAACAAGACATCAACTAGTCTAATGTCGACTATTTCTTCTTCTTCGTGTTGTGTTGTTGATGGTATTTGACTAATGCACGTTTTGCCCTCCTTGTTTCACGTTGAGAAACAGTAGGATCTATGTCCGGGTCTTGAACTACCTTAAGTATCTCAACATCAGAAACTGCACCATCATCAACTTCCTTTGTTGCAACTGCCCTGGCTCTCTTTCTAGTCACCCTTTCTTGCTGCTCATTAGATGTTGCAGCAGCCGGTGCGACTTTATTTGCAGTTGACTTCCTTCTCCTCGCTTTCACCCTTTCTTCAATCACAAGTTCTGGTTGAGTAGATTCTGCAGGTGCTACTTCTGATGGAACATCCTCCTCGACTGTTGGCTTCTTGGTTGTCTTCTTGGTTGTCTTCTTACTTGCCTTCTTACTGGAGCTAGCACCCTAAACCATTCAGCAAACATTAGTAAACAAATAAACACATAAATTGGAAGCACAAAAAGGAAAGTTGTTACCTCAACAGCCTCTTCTCCAGCTTTCTTTCTGGGGCATTTTCTAATGTTGTGACCACTCTCTTTGCACCAGCTACAATGGGAGGTGAACCACTTCCTCAAGTTATCTGTTTTCCCCTTCTTCCACATTTCAGTTACATCCTTTTTCCTACTTTTTTTGGGCCGGCCAGCTTGCTTAAGTTGGTAGGGAGGAGCAAGAGGCAACATATTCTCCTTATCCCAAAGAGACATACCATTCATGGGATGCAAAACATGTGAGTATGTAGACATGAATGTGCTCTTCCTATAGCACCCCATAACAGAATCTACAATTGATTTGTTAAGATGATATAGACAAGGAATGGCATGAGAGCAAGGAATCCCACTCAACTGCCATGCCCCACAGCTGCAAGTGCAGAACTTTGTGTTCACTACATATTGTGCATCCAGGGCCTTAACCTCAAATCCTTCCCTCCCATTCCACTTAAATGTATATCCAACACAACCTTTCATCATATGGTCTAAAATCCTATTAATTTTGACACAAACAGGGCTAGATTTTTTAGACATAGCTATAGCTCTATTCATAATTCTTTCCATCACTTTTGACCTAATAAGCTCAAGCATGGTAATTAGGGGTTTATCCCTAGCCTCCAATATAAATGCATTAAAAGATTCTGAGGCATTGTTGCACAAAGTATCACTATAAACATTGAGGGGAAAAAATGCCCTTACCCATTGTTTAAACTGTCCATTATGATCCAACACCCACTTATGTGCACTCTCACTAAATGTTCTGAGCTTATTCATTGCAGCTTTGAACTCTTCTTTGTTGGTTGATCTAGCTATCTCCCAAAATCTATCCCTCAAGTACATCCCACCTCTATGATCCTTTATCAGGTTCTTGTAAATATGTTGGGCACAATTTCTTTTTGCAGCTTTAGGTAGTAACTCATTCACCACCTTTTCCAGCCCCTAAGAAGCAAAACAGAATGGAAAGTTATATTAAATTAGACTTAAAATACAAAACAAAACAAAACAGAAATGGAAAGGATCATTTTACCTTTTGCTTATCAGAAATAATGACATACTCTTCTTCATTGACAATCCCTATGTCTTCTATAAGCCCTTCTAAGAACCATTTCCATGTTTGTGCAAATTCATTCTCCACAACTGCCCATGCCAAGGGCCAAAAACCATTATTGCTATCCAAAGCAACAGCTGTTAAGATTTGTTGTTTGTAGAAGCCCTTTGTGTGACAACCATCTAACCCTATCACCTTTCTACATCCATCATGGAACCCTCTTATCAGGGGCTTCAGGCAAACATACAGCCTTCTAAATACAAAAGGGTCAGTTGGTTTTGTTGGCATTGTGTAGTCTACATAACACCTACTTCCAGGCTCAGCCTTCATTAACTCCTGGCAATAAGTCCAAGCTAGGTTGAACTGCTCCAAATGGTCTCCATTTATCTTTTTAAGAGCTTTTTCTTTGGTTCTTCTTGCAGAATTCCTACTTATTTTGATGTGAAACAACTCATCAACAGTAACCTGCAACACATGACATTAACATCAGTTATTTATAAAACAATAAAAAAGTAATTAGACAGTAACAACATCATTATACCTGGATTGCTGCAAGTGTCATCTCAGGCATCACTCTGAACTTCCCTTCAAGTGCTTTTGCAAGGAATGTACTATTGCAAAGTGATATCTTCAAGTCTGGACAACCATTATGTAACTGGTGGATTGTTTTAACTACCCAATCTGTCTGCCCTAAGTGATACTCTTTTGCAATCCACATTGAGAAGTTACATGGATACTGACATCTCACAGAAATCCTTTTATTGTCATTTGCCCCAATCCATAGAGGTTTGTGATGCAAAATACTATACCAAGTAAGTGTCTCCCTAACTTGTTCCTTAGATGAAAAGACTAAACCTGGGAAGAATTTAGGGTCCTTCATTGTTTTTTCATTGAAATACACATATCTTAACTGTTTTCTTTCATGAACTTTCAACTCATCTTCATCACTGGATGAAAAACAGTCCCTTAACTCATACTCATCCTCATCACTTTCACTAAGAACAAGGGCTCCCTCATCACTACTACTACTTTCACAAAAACCTGCATCTTTTCTTTTCTTAAATTCAGTCCCATATCTTGCATAAGGACCTTTCTTCTTAACATTACAACCAGCCTTACTCATTGTGCATTGTCTAACCTCCATCTCAATGTCATTCTGCCTAACTAATTCTTCTATCTCTTCAATCTGCTTTCTAAGTGCTGCAACTTGTTCATCATTAATCTCTTTATCTAGCTCATCATCAAAACCATCCATTTCCTTAAAAAATGTAACATCATTCTTATCCAACTCAATGTTTTCATTTTGATCATCTAGCTTAACCCCATCATCAGTCACTTTATCATCAAATGCAACATCACTTAAATATAACACATTCCTACAATCTGCCCCTGTAATTACATTTGAAGCAGGCTCACCAAGTACAAATGTGCAATATGATTTTTCAGGGTCCAAATCTTTTAAACTTCTTAAGGGCAACTCATTAGAATACAACCTAAGTAGCTCACTGGATGGAGAACTCACAATATACACATGTACAATTTGTTTTGTAGCTGCCATCTTCCTAAATTCATCCATATCAGACCTAGATAAAACTGGTTTCAGCCATGTCAATCCATAACCTGCTATACCATAAAGATATAGCAACCTACTATCCATATCATAACCATTTCTTAATGCAAATTCATCTATATCTCTAAGATCAAAGTCCTCAATTTCAATCCAATCATAATCTATAACTCTACCCCCAACATAATCTAAAATAGGCTTTAATTGTAACTCCCCCCCTACATGAACTTTCACACTGAAGTATTCCGTGTACACTTCTGCAAAATATAGGAAAAGAATGACAACCCTAATATTAATTCTTATGTTCAAATATTGCAGTCAAATAGCCACAAATATTTAGATAAGTTAAAAGCCCCAATTTTTAATTGTTATGTTGTAAAACCCTAGAATCAGGAAAAAAGACTAAAATTGCACAAAAAGCATAAAAAATTATAAATATCTACCTTCAATTACTCTACCCGAGGCATAAACATAGAAACCCCCAATTTTTTATTCTTAGTTTATCAAACCCTAATATCGGGGAAACCATAAAATAATATGTAAATCAATAAATTAATCACATGCATTGCTTTATCATAAGCATAAACAACTAATAAAGTAAAAAGCCCCAATTTTTAATTCACATATTGTCAAACCCTAGATTCCAACTTTCAAATAACTTCGAAATTGGAGACATCACATATTTTAACACATAAAAAACATTAGATACGCACCATAATATAGGCAAAAATCCAAGTCATCCAAGCCCCGCCGATTTCTCAATACCGTCCACGTCATCTTCGATTTCTGAAATTACTGCTTCAAACACCTTTTAACAGTGAAATAGCGTGATTTGCACACAATTTTTTTTGAGAGTGGAGTGTTTGAGAGTGAAGTGAAGAAGTATTGAAGAAGTAATGTTCGACAGTGAAGTGTTTGAGATTTTCAGAGTGTTTGATGAATTATGAGATAAAAAGGGTTTTATATTTGTTTTTAGTTTTATTTCTAATTAGTTTGGGGTCAAATAACAATTTACCATAAATTTGGGGTCAAATTCATAATTAATCTTAACTTTTATGCAAAATAAGACGTGAAAAGTCTAAAATACCCTTACTAAAACCTCACATGACTGCCACGTGCGTTGACCGGCAGTTGACTTCCCGGAAAAGTGGCCGACTGACCAAAAGAGGCACTTTTTAGAAAGTGAGTGATCAACCAGGACACTTTTAAAAGTGAGTGATCAACTGGTGACATGAGTATAAAGTAGGTGATGTCCCCGGCCAAAAACCCAGATTTTAATTTCAAAAGTGACATGTGGAACCAAAATCAATTATTATAAAAAAGTTTAGACACCACCAAATGAATCCAATAATAATATTCCAATTGAGTCGAAGTTGAATGAATGAAGCACTATGGTTAGACGATTTGTGATCAATATTTTGTCTCATGTACGTGTATATACACACCTTTCTGTTAATGCAATGCCAAGTGGCCTATATAGAGTTAATTGATGGAATAGTCTCAGTAAGTGGGGGTTTGGTACAGTTTGGTTTTCGAAAGTGGCACTGTTGCGGAAATGGTCTCTAAAAGAGTGTATAATAGTGCATTTTGGTCCCTGATCCGTTAACATTGACGGTTTTCGGCTTGAATAGTGAAGTTTTGACGCTAAAAGTGAAATTTTTGAGAAGTTGGTTACCTTAATGAAACTGGGGGACAAAATGACTAAAACAACTACCAAAAGCGAACTCTTTATACTAGGGTAAAAATGAAAATAAAAAAGGAAAAAAAAGAATTGAAAACAAAATTGATAAAAAATAAAATAAAAAGTGTATCAAAATATTGGAGGGTAATTTAGTCATTTGTCCCTCCAAGTTTCATCAAGGTAACCAACTTCTCAAAAGTTTCATTTTTGCCCCCAAACTTCTTTATTCACGTTAAAAACCATCAATCTTAACGGATCAGGGACCAAAACACACCATTATACACATTCTCATAAACCATTTTCACAATAATGCCAATTTCAGGGACCAAACTACACTAAATCTCTATTTAGTGAGACCATTCCAGCAATTAACTAAGGTTGCGTCTGGTATAGTGGAATGGAATGATGTAGGAATGGAATAGACAAAGTAATGGAATACACAAAGGAAATGAATGAATTAATGAATTTTATTACTTTGCTTGGTATGGTGTAGTAATGTGATTGAATTATCACATTACCCCCAATTTTTCTAGTTTAATTACCTAGTAGGAGGTAATCATCCATTACCCCCAATTTGGGCGGAATGGTTATTACCTCAAATGAGGTAATTCAATTAATTAGGGAATGCAATCAAAATTCATTGTTATCTACCAAACTAAGTAATACAAACTAATTTAATTCCATTCCTTCCTATCTCATTCTATTCCCGCGTATCAAACACAACCTTATAATATCACCTAATTAATTAAAGTAAAAAAACAAATAAACATCTATGACATCTATATAGGACGGAGTCGACGCTTGATGATATTTTTCAACAAGGTTTGTGATTCATATGGTATTTGCCACATACATTTTGGGGACCTCATCTGCCAGGCGCCAGCTAGCTATGATTAATATGTGATTCATATGTATTTGCCGTTTAAGTCTTTTAACTTCAATTTTTTTTTTTGATACCGGGAGGTTCAATCTCCTCCGGGTAGTACGATGCTAGCCTGCAAACTGTCGTAATCAGGTAAATAGGCATTCTAAGTCTACTGAAAGGTTCTCTGGCGCTGACCCGGTATCCCAAGTTTCAGTTTGTATGAGTCACGAGGTACCTGTTTGAACAAATCATCCATATATAATATATGTCGTTGTTCTGGATCGAATTCATACAGTTCTCTTGAGTATACATTTCTCCTGTTTTCTTGACCAGTTGGGCCACACTTAGCCTTTAACTTCAATCTTGATAATATATGTGGTAATAATGTATGGAGTTACTTGCGAAAATAGTCCCAGTAACTATAATTTTGGTGAAGTTTAGTCCTCAATAATGACAACACAACAAAATAGTGACAATAATTACCAGACAGGTGACCATTTAGTCATCCTGACTCATCCTTATTTAAGATTTGCTGGTTGTTACGGTGGAATATATTGTTTGTGATAGTATGTGACTGAATCGGAGAAGAAGGGGTTTGGAGGGTGGGGAAGGTGTGAAAAGATTGGGTGCATCAATACTTCCATGCATCAGGTGCATCAGCTACTCATTTAAAGGTTTCACGTGGATACTGTACCAACTTGAAACTTCATCATTGGTACTTGTACCCAAATTGTACTATAACAATGGTACAATACCACATATTTATCAATCCAAAATAAATATGTTGTATTGTACCATTGTTATAGTACAATTTGGGTACAAGTACCAATGATGAAGTTTCAAGTGGGTACAGTACCTATGTAAAACCTTTAAATGGGTACCTGATGCACCTGATGCACCGAATTATTGATGCACCGAAACCGGACTCGGGGAAGGTATGGTTGGAACTTGGAAGTGGTGTTTGAAATATAGTTTCATCCCTATATTCTTATATATTCATATTTGCCTCAAAATTTGCCAAAACTAGCATATACTTGGGCATTGACAGTAAGTAATCCATGATCCCGGTAGTTTTGGGATTAAGTTTTCACCCGCCGGGTAATTATCGAGACTATTTTGTTACGTTTTTATTATCGGGGAGCACTAACAAAGTAATGTTTCATACTCGTCCTTGTTTAATATTGTCATTCGTCTTATATATCTTAAACGTGCATAAGAGATAGGATGTGCAACATTATTTGTCGTTTTTAAGAATGTGAACATTTTATAATTATTTTTATTTTTAGGATTAATATACAACTACGTGATTGTCCGATACTAAACTGTAATTATCACTCTTTATCGCCAATTTCCTAAGTAGACTATCTACCTTAATTAGTTGGGACTAAAGTTCGTTTGCGTTAAAATAAATGAAATCATTCAAACAATTAGTTCATTCAATTCATACCAAGTACGGTCATATATAAGGAGCAAGGTATACGTAGTACATATGTAAGTTGTTTGTTCATTTATTATATTCGCTTTAGGTATTATTAGATATATTAGGATCAAGATATATATCAGTAGTACCAAAATGGTCGGTGAGCATACACATGATCCATGACCTAATAAATTAAAGAGGTCAAATTATAACAAATAATAAACTCGGTGATATATAAAATATATATAATTACATATAAAATGATGTTTAATTGCATGAGTTCACTGCTAAAAATGGACCAAAACAGCATGGACCAACCACCCATCCAAAACCAACCACAAAAAATTGTAATAGTATATCATTTTATTATTTAATTTGTATTACTTCATCATCATCATCATCATCACCATATTTGACTTGTGTATATAATCGTTGATTCATGCATGCTGTATTTTTATACCATAGAATTGCCGCTGTATGTATCTCTATATATCTATTATTATTCAAATATATATTTTACTAGTAAGTTAATTAATGATGATAATGCAATGGAGGATTGAATATTCGAGTATTTAAAGATTTTGTAAACTCTAATCTAATGTAAGTCATTCATCTTGTTTGAATTTATTAATAATGCAGAAAGGGACGATTATATATTCTTTCATTACCCATGCGCAAATGTATTGATTTCTTAGTAAATACTCCCTCCGTGCCTAAAAGATTGTCACATTTTGACTTTTGATAGTCAAACATTATAAAATTTGATCATGAATTCCCATTAAACGATAAGAAATAATATAATCTTGTGGGACCTTGTTAGATTCGTCTCAATATATATTTTTAAAATATTAACTTTTTATAATTTTTTCACATGTATGTAGAATAATAGATATTTATGTTTTAAATTGTACTTTGTTGACCACCAAAAGTCAAAATATGATAATCTTTTAGGGACGGAGGGAGTAGCACATTATCATGAACTAATTTTGTACTAGTTTAAGAATTGACCTTTTTACTCGATCCATACCATGTTGCAAATTTATAATCTCATCACATACCAATTAACTACGTAATCTTCTTGGACCACATGCCACAATATAATACGTAATACCACCTCATTATTTGATAATTGCACACTCTTACATTATTGTTTGATTTTTCAATAATATTTGCAGTGATTTTAGGAGATGTGCTATTTATTTGCACGTACCTACAGATTGATATCCAAGTGTTAGGCTAATGGCCTAACGGACGATTAGTTCATAAGCCCACTTAATAAATTATTAATATGTTCGGGAAAAAAATGGTGTTCCGGTCTCACAACTATTGTCTGCAGGCGAATTGTAATATATAATCTGACAAGTTTTATTATACGTATTTTCTAGCGAGTCCGATACGTATATTGTTTGGCGAGTCATGCACATACGCACCGATCTGATATTCGACTTGATAGAAGCTAAGGAATCTACATATTATGGTGGTTGTAGTAGTTGAAGTAATCAATTGAAGAACATCGCATTGAGGGACGAAACCGTATAATTATTATTTTTTATTTACTAGTATTATTATTGTTATATCTTTTTGTAAATTCATGAAAATTTTGTCCTATCATGAATTTGGTGGAGAGTGTTAGTCGCCCATTAGCCCGCCTAATAAAGTTAGATTAATATTTACATATAAATACAAGTATTTCTATTATATTTAAAACATGAATCATCATCAATAAAATATCTCCATTATTTATCCTCTACATCAAGTGGAAGATATCTTACGAGTATTTGTTATTTCAATGAAATTGGAATAAGAAGGAATCCTCACATTTTCACACTAAACACCATGTTATTGCCACAAGATATTGAATGAATGATGATATTTATGCAATGAATCATCTCCTTACTCCAAATCCATGTTCTTTAAGTCATAGTTTGATAAATACACCTTAGCTTCTAGCCAACCTACGTCACAGATAAGGCTGATGCCTTCTCTTTTGGCACCACTTATATGTATATGCTGCTCCATTTTCTTGCTAAAGACACACCACTTAGCTAACCTTTTATATATGCCCAATTTCTCAACCATACACATAAATCTATTACTTTAATAAACCCAATTATTAAAAATAAAATACAAGTCGTTGTGATGATGATGATTAATTTGGAATGTAATTGCCCACCAAAAAGAAATATTGTCGTTTGTATTGCATTTTTCTAGGCAAAAGAGTCCTCTAGTTTACGCAAATATATGGTATTATTAATTTATTATAGCAACTCCAATAATATTTAAGGGTAACGCAATTAGTAAAAGGCAAGTTGCTATATTTATCACATACTCTCACAATCGAAAGCTAACAAGATAATGAAGGTCACCGTACATCCCTATTTGATTCATGCATTTTGCGTAATTCTTTAATTTGTTTCATATATTTGCAATCATTGGTGCTTCATCATTTGTCTTATTATTCCACTTGATAGTTTTGAGAATATAGTCTATATATAGAGCTTAGATATATATATATATATATATATATCATTCTTATTAATTATGTGATTATTATTGTATGTGCTTATTACTTTAACATAATATAGGACTTATATGTATATTTTTAACAATTGCTCCTCTAAAAAACAAGGTACGTAATAGTTGATTTGATCGGAAATAATGACATGATGTTGTGTTTTAGTAACAAATAGTTAAGTTGATATAAATTAGTCCTTAAAAGTAACACAAGTGATGTATAGTCCCTTAAAAGTGACAAATGTTACTACTGCAACATTATTTGTCTTTTTTGCCAATTATATTGTAGTACTTATGAAACTTTCAAATACTAATCTAAAACAATGCGTAACTATCTAGATTAAAATATAATTTCATCTCAATATATATTTAAGACCAAATCACCAATAATCAACTCTCTAAAAAACCCTTCAAAATATAATTATATATAACAAAAGTAATAAATTAATAACCATTGTTGATTATTGTTTTATGAAAGTGATTTATTAGTTTATCGTTACTTCTTATATATATAATTCGTTTTGAAATAGTGACTCTAGCTTTTAGCAATGGTTTAAGCCATCTAAAAATATATTGTCGCCTTCTCATATTGTGTGCCTCTTCTAATTTTGTCTTCTCGATTGCAAGTTTAGGTGCGTGCATGCAACTATTTAATGCAAGTTCACGTTGTATTGGACCACTGGGTGATGATTACCATAAATATTTATAAAATTATTATGTCAACTGATTTTGACCTTCTAGTGAAAATGGATTTCAAAATAAATTATAACGATTCTTAAGTATAAATTGTTGAATGTTCGTATACAAATGACAAGGTGGAGCACCATATAAAAGTGAGCCCATTGATCTATAGTAATTAATAAAATTTGAAGTAGGTGGTTGATTTTGTCTTCAAGTTTTGTGTTTATAAAGTGTGATGTACTAATACTGAATCAATCGAATAGCCTGGTGAAAAAAATTCTCGCTAATGACTAGAAAGTTCTGGTTATTGAGCCATCTTAAGTGATAAATGTAGTTTCGGTGAAAAATGTATGTAAATAATCAGAGTACGGTCTATTAATTAGAAATTTAATATATATACTCACATTATTTGTAATACTATTTGTATTTACATATTCTTGGTTTTTTTGAAGTCGATAAACTTAAAAGTTATTAATGTAATAGGAGACCATATTATAGATTTATAGTATCGTAGAAAGTTATAGTTTCATTAAGTTTTCTTCTATTAGTATTTCTCTAAATGACTATCATGGAAATTTATACATTAGTGTAAAGATTAATTATGTAATTCATGCATTAAGAGAAATTCTAGTATAATACTCTCTCTGTTCCAGTTTACTTGATCATTTAGAAATTTTTTACTTTTTCAAAATACTTGATCATTTGTATTTCCAATGCAACTTTAAAGTTATTTTCTTCTTTTTGCCCTTCAATAACGTAATAGTACTTCAACATATTTTTTACTTTTTGAGGATATATTAGTAAACTCTCTTCATTTCTTAATAAAGTATTTTTTCTCCAAATGATCAAGTAAATAGGAGCGGAGAGAGTAGAACGGTAACTGATCCGCTTTGATAATTTAAAGGAGAAACAAGCATATATACAAACGTTACTATCATAATCTCATTGTCATTATTTATTATATTAATGTAAAGAAAGTAAGAAACTACATTTTCATATACGAACAATTCCTCAAAATTGATACATAACCAACTAATAATAATTACTCTTAAAAGCTACCAATAAACACCCTCATTGGACAACGATGCACCAAGCCGGTCTACTAGGTCCCATTCATATATTATACTGCTTCTCATTTTCGATTATAATTTTGTTTCATTAGTAATTAATTAACTTATAACTATTTACAATTTCATCTCATTTTTCCTGGACGGCAACTGTTGAGGAATATTTTGTCCTGTTTCTCACATAATTGAGCAAGCATTAGGATTTTCATCACTAAACATCTGAGGAGCTTGCAAGTAAGATGGCATCGGCATTGGCTGCCCGTAATTGGCGGGGTACCCCGACGTTTCCAGCATATGTGAGTAGTAGTTGGCGGGGTAGCTAGATGTTCCCGGCATATGCGAGTAGTAGTTGGAGGGGTAGCTAGATGTTCCCGGCATATGCGAGTAGTAGTTGGCTGCGTGTACGGAAGTTTCCGGCATGTGGTGATCTACCACGTGACGACTAGTGCTAGGATGACTTTGATTATGATACATTCCCATACCATAATCTTGATTGTAATAATTGTGATTGTACATATTAGGTGCATTTGCATAATATGTGTCTGGATTATACCCACTGTACTCATATTTATTGGCTTCCACTACTTTAGGTGCCCCGTCTCCTCCACCGCCACCTGCAGCTTTAGCTCCATCGACTTTCTTATCACCGCCTCCCCCGGCTTCTTTCTTATCACCACCACCGCCTTCTTTTGCCTTCGTCTCACCACCATCGTCTTTTTTGGGAGGAACAATTTCTACTGACCTCTTCAGTTTTTCTTTCAAGTAATGTGGTAGCTCTTTGACGTCCATTGTCCCTTTAACCGTGACCAAATCCTTTTGATTATCAATTGAGACGTGCTCAACTCCTGTTTCAACATAATTACAAAACATAAACATTAAATTAATGTTACACAAAAGGACAAGTAAAGTCTAACTATTTAATTAATTTTGACTTAATTAAATAAATATAAGATGCTTCTTATCTTGTACCATAATTATTCAATTGTACAATTTTGCTTACCATCTAATTTGGATATTGTACGTTTAATCTTATGTGCACATCCATCACAGTGTAGCTGAATTTTTAAAACCACCGTACTCTGCAACAACCAAAACACAAATAAATTAATTAAATTGGTTAGTTTAGTGATTTCCAAAAGTTAGGCCAACCTAATTTGACAAAAGGAAAAAAACTATACTCTTCATTATATTTTCCCCCTCATTTCCTACCTACAACATTACTACATCCATGCAACAATTGACAAAATATAACTAGTTTTTCTATTTTCATCCTGGTTCGTATTTTTTATGCACGTTTCTAACAATTGATAAATTCGTGACTAAAATTAAAACCAACCAACTCGTATTTCAGTAAGTGTGGTCGGATAAAATGTACTGCATACCTCTTTAGGCTTATTATCTTCAGGTTTTTTCTCCTCTTTTTTCTTCTCAGCCGCCTTGTCATCTACCGGTTTCTTTTCATCTACCGGTTTCTTGTCACCACCAGCAGCCGCAGGAGGGGCAGCTGCCGCCCCTCCGTCCTTTTTAGGCTGAGGGGAGACAAGATCCACCTTCTTCTTAGTCTTGGTTGCGACCTTTTCTCGGAGCCAATTCGGGTCAACGTTTCCTTTCACTGTCAACTTATTGCCGCTGGCGTCTGCCTTCACATCTTGCACACCTTCACCCACCAATAATAAAAAAAAATAAACAGACCACCCAATAACTATAAAGTTTAGTCCAATTATTATATTACAATTACGTAATCCAAATTAGTTAACAAATTATACACATGAGACAACTTGGTAATAATTAAAATTGACATAATTTAACATATACTCTATATTTCTTAATTAATGTTAAAATTATTTAAAATACAGAATTGGATTAACAAAATTGAAAATCAAATGATATTTTGGGACGAGAATAAACAACGGGTAAAATAAACAAGTTGTTCCTTGGAAGCACCGAAAATATAGAGACGGCAATAACAAGGAAACTGAGATAGTGACCATCGACAAATTTCAAAATTGTTAAACTTCCTTTTTTTAAGGTTATGAATAATTGATTAAGTTTAATAATAATATCAATCAATTATGTAATTGGGTAGAAGAAAGTAAACGTTTGAAACAAACCTTCATATTTGCGAACAGCACTTTTGACTTTTTTAGCACATCCTTCACAATGAAGATCAAGCTTTAGAACAATGGGGGCAGGGGCATTATCGTCTTTCTTAGGGGCTTCAGCACCCTTCTTTTCTCCTTCACTCTTCTTGTGTTCCTCTACTTTCTGATCAAATAACCAAACCAATTTTAGATTATGAAGATATATACACTACAACAAAATATATATATATATATATATATATATATATATAGTATCCGCGTGTCCCAAATTTCGACCCCCAGACGGCATTCTCAAAGATTTGTAATTGATTTTGCCCGACGAAAATAGGGAGCGCTAATTTGGGACGCGTTATAATTTAGATGTAACGAAAACAGAGTAATTTTGATATCGAATTGGCTTAGTGGTTAGAAAATCCGTCGTTACCTCGCCCATATTGAAGCTTTTGGTTGCTTTAGTATTAGTATAAACGAAACTAAAGAGAAAGAAGTCTTAGAATACACGAGATAGGAAATGGTTTGAAGATTAAAATGGAGGCAAAGGTGTGTATACTTATAGAAAAATTGAATTGGTGAGGTCCCCCTTTACAATATAATATTCATGATTGTCACCTAATACAATACAAAAATAGTAACGGTAAATTTTAGTGTTGTTTCTATAGAAATATGAGAAATGATGATCTTTATTTTTTATTTACAATCCCGCCATTCATCTTTACTTATAATTGAGGGGTATAATAGAGTGAATTATAGAGGAAAATTTCGTAATGATACACTTATGGTCCGTTTGGATTGGGGTGAACCTAGGTGAATCTAGGTGAAATTTATCATTCACCCCGTTTGGAACCAATTTTTTATTTTTTTTAAGGTTAATGTAGGTGAATCTAGGTTAATGTAGGTTAACACATTCTCCTTCATTCACCCTCAAATCGTTCACCCCCAAATCTGTGGGTAATGCTAGGTTAACGAATTAATTTTTATTATCATTATTAGATGAGACTAAACTACCCATCAATAATATTACTCTCCGCCAAATATTATTTGCCTCTTAAAAAAATAACTTCCCTCATCATATAAATTACCGCTTCATTTCTTTCTTGCGTTTCTTGTCAACTCTCTCTTTCCGCTTGAAAAAACAGTTTTTTCTTGGCTGCTCTTTCTTTCTCGCTTGAATAATAAAAAGATTAAATTTTTTTGCTTTTCTATTTCAATCCGTGTGTACTATATTTGTTTGTTGTTACGTCTAGCTTTTTCTCCTAATGTAATAATCGATGTTAATCATTTTTTCAATTAATCATCTAATTATCAAATCACCTTTTGAATGTATGTAAATCAACATATACGACCATTGGCATATTCCTTGTTATAAATACTTGTGTACTAATAATTAAGTACACGATATTTATTGTTTATGTTTATCTTTTGTTAAACATGTGTATGTTTATTTTGCTAAAGATTATTGATACGTTTCTTTTATTTTTTTTTATTATAGAACATATTTATGTTTTGTTAATATTTTTATTTAATAACATTTAATTTGCAAACAAAAACAAGATATTTTGTGTTGAAATAAAGAGAAGGATATTAATGTCAGTTTAATAGTTAATAATTTTATTATGTTGTTTTTCAAGTTATTAATGATTTTGTTTTACCTAGTGAAGGGTAATTGTATCCAAACAGGAATTATAATAGTTTCACCTACATTCACCTGCATTCCCCTACATTCCCCTAACCTAGGTTAATTTTAAATGTTTACCCTCACCTAGATTCACCCCAATCCAAACGCTCCATTATCGTTTTTAAATTGAAAAGATCATTGAAGTTGGACAATATTTTTGTTAACTTGAATATTTACATTTGACAATATATTATTGACATGAAGGTCATTCATTTAGAATAGGACAATAGGTTGATGAATCAAAAGATGAAGGGACCATTTGAAAGACTAAATGTGAGTATATAAGATATCAAAATATTAAAATAGATCTAAAATTATAATAAGACTTTACTATTTGGCTGCTAATAATGACCAATATAGTGTTTGGCAACTAATAATGACCAACAAAAAAAGTATACATTAATACATGTATGATGTATGTATGAAATATGAATGATGATTTTATGTTAATGATGAAAATAATGGCATGGGGCATGGTATGTTGGAAATCAAATGGCGCCGGCCGGGTTGGACCATTACTTAGACCGGCTCAAATAAATGGTGAAATAAATGAGTAGGGGTGAAGATGGACCAATTATGCCGGTTTTTTACCCAAAAAAAAACCGATCCGATATTTCGGTTTTTTTAAAACTAAAAACCGAAACCGATCCGAAAACCGAAAAAACCGGTTTCGGTTAAAACCGCCGGTTTCGGTTTTTGATCGGTTTTGGGCCAATTTTTGGGCCAACATAAAATGGGCATGTTCAGGTTTATTTTTGGTCCAATTTTTTTATGGTTCATCATATTTTAGCCCATTTTTTGCCTAGTTTGTAATAAACAACACATTACACCTAAAAAAAATTAGGCATGTTATTGATAAATTTGTAATTAATGCCACCTCTTATGTCTAATATGATTACTTGGACCACATCGTTAGTTTATGTCAACTATTTCATCTATAATATTGCTTAATTTCTAAATTTAAAAAAAAAGAATGACTGCAATCGGACCGGTTTTTTAACCGGCGGTTTTTTGTAAAAAAACCGAACCGATCCGATCCGATCGGTTTTTTTAATTTTAAAAACCGAAACCGATCCGATCGGTTAAAAACCGACAAAAAACCGCCGGTTCGGTTCGGTTCGAGACGGTTCGGATAAAAATCCACATCCATTTTCAGCCCTATAAATGAGTTTCATACAAACCAGCTAACTTTGACTAAGACATGACTTAGGTTTGGTCCAATACCTACTTTTCTTTTCTCTTTTTTAAACTGAAGAAAAAAACTTGTGGAATGTGTGGGTAATGTGGTAGTAGATTACTTATATTTTATTTCATCCGTTCCTAAATGATTGATACATTTTGATTTTTGTGGTCAAATTTTAAAAGGTTTGATCATCAAGAATTCTCATTAAACGATAAAAGTAATATAGTCATATGGAATCTTGTTAGATTCGTCTCTATATATTTTTGAAATATCATCTTTTCATAATTCTTTCTCATATAGATATTTATGTTCTAAATCGTGTTTTGTTAATGATAAAAGTTAAAATGTACCAACTGAACGGAGTACATTAGATTATAAGTTTGCCATATGCAATGCATTTCGTAATAGTCATAGGTATTACATTCCCATTTGCGTTGTTTCTACTCTTCAATCATGTTTCTATTCCCACTTTGTTGTCAGTAAAAATGCACCATTAATTGAGGTCCTTGTCTCACGGTGGTGGTATTAGGGGAAGGTATTGGGAGAATTTGTCTCTTCTCTTAATTTTCAATGATAGAGCACACTTATTCATAAATTGAAATTGTTGTATATTTTTAGAAATCTAATACTCCGCTTGTTTCTAAAAGATTGTCACATTTTGACTTTTGGTGGTCAAACATTTTAAAATTTGATCATAAATTCTCATCAAACGATAGGAAATAATATAGTCTTGTGGGATCTTGTTATATTCATCTCAATATATATTTTTCGAAATCTAATATGTTTTAGATCAGATTATTCGTAGCTTTATATAAAAATGTCATTGGTGTCTGTTATTAATATGTTTAGGCTTTGTGGTATTAATCAACCGAGACTCGAATGAAATTAAGGCACAATGAGTCAATAATATACATGCATGAAGAAAAAGTTATGAATGTATGATAGACACAAAAGAATCATAGAGACAAAGGGTGATGAAAAAAGAATTAAACATTGGAAAACAATATGAAATGAATTAAAAGTTTATGAACTCGTCAAAAGTAAGAAGTTTTGAATAATATGATGAGAAGTTTCAAATATACAGTATGATAGTTACAAAATAATCATAGAGGCAAAAACAATATCATATGAGCTTGAGCTTACATACTCATCAAAAAGTTGAATGATGACTTTGAATTCGTAAAAATGATCCAATAAATTTGATTGAGTTATTAAATTAAAGCCGACCGACCGACATACAAATTTTTCTGGCACATCCATTTCTAAATGGGCTTTATATGATTTCAAAGTTAATAAGTTAGTAAGATTGTAAGAATTATATAATGATGGACAATTAAGTGGGCTTAGATGGCATGGCACATTGTAATATAAGTTGATGCTTATATATTTTGTAGATTACATCAAATTGATACTTACAATTACATTGTATTTGGTAATTGGTAATTGGTAATTTTGATTCGAGATAGTGGAATTCAGTTGTACTTTAGTCTCAGATAGTTATAATATTGCAGATTAGTCTCTGGAGATGGCATAGGTGTTGAAATATAGTCCCCGAAAGCAACAAATATTGCAGTATATTCTCCGAAAAAATAGGGACTAATGTGCAACGATTGTCACTATTGGGGACTATACCGCAACACTTGGTAACTAATCTGTAAAAATATAATTATCTGGGACTAAAATGCAACTTCGTCCGACTATCTAGGACCAAATCAATAATTGTCTATTTGGTACTAACAGTATAATTTCTTGATAAAGCAGAGCTGATTAATTGATAATACAAAAGCATAAGTTAAAGAATAAATTACAAACCAGTAAGTAGTGGTATTTATCTAAGAAAATTGTATCTACATTTGGTGATGATACAATCCTTTCAAGATCACACCCAGACTCCTATCAAGCTTATTATTGAAATTGACATAATTGGCCAAACATATGAATTTCAAGTATTACTTACAGAAACTTAATTAATTATAATTAATTTATGAAAGAGTGAATATCTAGTTGGGGACGAATGTTCCAATATATGAAACTCCAAGGATGAAAAAAGCTCCTGCTTGTAATATCAAATAGATATACATGTGATTGTGCTGGAACATCAGATTGTATATTGCGCAGTACAAAAGGTACAATCCCATTATCAGCTCCGAGGCATGTATCCTGTTCAAGATCACCAATAATGTTATACTTTTCGAACTCGATAATCTCGATTATAGACCAAGACTGTCCCATTCGAGCTATTTATAAAACGTCAAGGTGGATCACTGGACTAAAACTGAATCGAGTACCTCTCTAGAATGCTCGACTTTTGCTTCTTCGGTTTGGAGATATTGTGTTGTTTCATTGTGTTCCCCAGTTTTTCTGTGACAACCCATTCGTTAACTCGATTGGCACCCAAGAGCCCTATAATTGTTGCCTTGGTTCGATGGAGGGACATGACATTCTCAAACAAGATCCAAAACACAAGAAGATGCCAGGACCTATCTCGTGATGAAGAAAAAACAACAAAGGATATGAAGCATTAGATATATATGGCCACCCGGCCTCCCCTCAGGCCGGGCCTGTATATACACAAGAATGGGTGCATACCTTGGAGTGGAAGATGCATTAAGAATGGTGATGATTGCTGGAAGATATATAGCAAGGTATTTAGGAAGGTGGACCTCAGGGACTATGATGGTTGCTGGGATTACGACGCAGTAGAAGAAAAAGGTCACCCAGTGGGCAACTATTTTCCTCACAAAGAAGAAGCAGTAGATGACATATAACCTTTTCCACAACGCTACTCTCTGCAATACAAAACTTTCTAAGTAAAATTGCTCAACTTATTTATGATGAGATACTAACACTCATATAATGATTACTGATATATGGTGATGGGAAGCTTAAAAGTCATTACCTCGCTGCACAAGATTTCCAAGAACATTTTCTTGAAAAGATTTGCAGGGCCACATGACCAACGATGTTGCTGAAATCGATATGCCTTATAGGTACTTGGAAGTTCATTTTTCACCTGTAAAAGTGTAAGATGTTTCTTAACATCTCAGCTCATCAAATTTTCTGAGGTAAACATGCTGCAATGAGTACAGTTGTAACATGTTTAGAACTCACTTCAAGGTCACCAACATAAACGAACTTCCACCCTCTAAGTGTTGCTCTGACTGCAAGGTCCATGTCCTCAACGGTTGTTCGATCTTTCCATCCACCAGCATCATTTACAGCTCGAATTCTCCAAACTCCAGCAGTACCTATATTCAACAATAGGCTTACTATTCTCTTATACATGTCCATGATCTTATCAGGAAAAATCGACACTAGCTAGCTAACCGTTGAATCCAAAGAAAGCACACGTAGAGGAGCCAACTTCTTGCTCCACGTTGAAGTGATAGTTCAATGACATCTCCTGGAGTTTGGTCATCAAACACTCATCCGAATTCACTACAAATTCAAATTTCACATTATTTACTAGTTCAACAATTTCTTTCCACCCTTACTTTTTTCGCTCGAAAAAATGGATAATGATTTCGCCAATTTATGTAGGACATACCAAACTTCCATCTTGCTTGCACTAAAGCCAAATCTTTGTTTTCAATCAGGAAAGGGATTGTTCTATGCAGAAAATTATGTTCTGGCTGAAAATCAGCATCGAATATGACAACGTATTCGCAATCATCAACATAAGCCTTCTTTAAACCTTCCTTAAGAGCACCTGCTTTATATCCATTCCTATTATTTCTAGCTTCATACTTTATGTTAACCCCTTTTGCCATCCACTTTCGACATTCCAACTCAACCAATGCCTGTTAATTAATTCACATACATCATTTTTATTAAATTTGTAATAATAATCTTAAATCAATTATATGTATAAGATATGAAAATGAATAATTATACCCTTAGGACATCATTAGTTGAGTCATCGAGAACTTGGACTATGAGTCGATCAGATGGCCATGAAAGTCCACATATAGCTCCAATTGAAAGCTTGTAAACCTAATCAAATTAAAAACTTCAATTGTTATTATAATTTATTCATTTTTCAAGACATAATTTTTATATGGTCCTAGAAATTGTGTTTTGGTGCATTTTGATCTCCATTACTGAATTTCAACACTATGAATTTGCCCTATCAATGTTTGAGCTTAGCACCTACGTTAGTTTATGGGACATTTAGAACCAAAATGAGCACATTTTTTTTTTCTAATATGGCATTTTGCCATAATAAATAAATAATCTAATATTATACATAATGTCTAAGAGGCCTAAGAAGACACATGACAATTTTTCATTTCTTTTAATAAAAAATGTATATACAAAAAAAATTATCCGCATTATTCACAATAAACTACATAATTCAATCATTTTAATATTTACCATTGGTCATTTAAATGTTCTATTTATAATGTTTGCGTTTTGTAAATTGGAAGTAGATGTATATAGTATTTCTTTTAACGTGTTTTATAATTTGTGGTATTCATTGTCCGTAGTTGATATACATTAAACAAACTTACTCTTACTACAATAAGGTAACTCGTATAAATTGGCTTGTGCGAAAACAACTAGTAAGAAAAAAAAAGCTTGGTGAGTGATACCTCTTTTTCATTAAACATAGGTAATTGCACCAACACCATAGGATGATTTTGGAGTTGTTCTAAGTCTCTCTTTATCCCATCAAGATTATACTCTGTATATTTTTTCTTTTTCCAAAACTTTACATAAAGAATCACAATAGCCATTGATATTCTCTCAACAAATAACATCACTGACATTCCTATGCACAAATATACAGCAATATTAAGAAAAGGTGCAATATATGTGACTCTAATCCTCTCACAACTCTCCCTCAAACTACTTGCTGCATCAAACATTCTCATTTCATTCCCCTCAAATGCTATATTCCTCATTATATATGTTTCTTCAAAAAATCAAAACAAAAAATACACGACGAAATTAAATCGAACACTCGTTACACTACTTATACATAATCGAATAATACGAACACAATGAGGATGAAGATGAAGATGATGATGAAGATGAAGATGATGATGAAGATGAATAAGTGTTATTAGCTGGAGATTGATAGGATATATATAGAAGATTATGAGTATAGTATATAGCAAGCTTACCTTTTATGTAAAATGATTGATTGTGAGAGACACATGTTGAACATGCATTAAAGAAAGAAGCCGATCAAAGCTGGAAATATGGCTTTGCATACGAATCGCCGTGCTAAATTGTCAACATTTTGTGTCCATCTTCAATATGCTTGACGTCTTCATGCCCAGCTATATTTTGCTTTTTTTTGGAGTTATTATGTATAGACTCATCACCCTGCCTATGTACATTGTAAACATTTTGTTATACGTTATGTATGTGTTTTAGATATATTTTATGTTTCTAATTATGTTTGACATAATTCTATAGAAAGATAAAAGATGTTCGGGAATGTAGATCAACCTGTAAAAAATTAGATAGAGTGCTAAATACCATGAGTCTTGAATCTTGACTCTGCATAGAGCGTGGGTTCGTCTCTCTATCTCTTGTAAGGAGTGAACTATGTATTAAATTGGTTAATAGAAAAGTTTTAATGTCATGTGAGACACATCCTTCAAATTACTTACTTCATAGTATATTTTAGAATATAAATGAGTCAGAGCCATTAGTACAACAATTATATACCTTTATAACGAAAAATAAAAGACGTTATCAAACAAAACTGAATTTAATAAGCAAAACAGTTATTATCTTCAATTCAACTACATATTTATAGAAAAAAAAAAGAATTAGTTGTCCAACGAGCCTCAATGTGGACTTAATATTTATAACTATAATCTATAATCTATAACCTACAATACTTATAAAATGTGAATAGTCATTGATGATTTCAGTAACGGTGTTCAAAAATCGACTCTATTACGATGAAGTGTTTTTTGTTTCTTAAAGTATAATTTCGCTCAAAAATTAATATTAAGTGTTTGTGTTTTTTAAAAACTAACTCGTATGATTTCGCTCAAATAATGACTCTTATGATTTCGTTAAAAAATTGATACGAAGTGTTTTTTGTTTTTTAAAGTATGATTTCGTTCAAAAATATTAAGTGTTTGTGTTTTTAAAAAACAAATTGCATCATTTCGTTCAAAAATTAACTCTATTACGATGTGTTTTTTGTTTTTTGAAGTATAATTTCGTTCAAAAAAATTAATATTAATTGTTTGTGTTTTTAAAAAACTAACTCGTATGGTTTCGTTCAAAATTGACTTATGATTTCGTTCAAAAATTGATACGAAGTGTTTTTTGTTTTTTAAAGTACAATTTCGTTCAAAAATTAATATTAAGTGTTTGTGTTTTTAAAAAAACTAACTCGTATGATTTCGTTCATATATTGACTCTTACGATTTCGCTCAAAAATTGATACGAAGTGTTTGGATTCTTTAAAGTATGATTTCGGTTCAAAAAACTAATATGAAGTTCTTTGTTGTTTTAAAACCATATTCAAGGTCTGAGGTTTGCTTTGCTTTGGCATGGAATACTACAACAGCAAGCTTTTCCTAGTTTTGTTATAAGTATGATTTACTCGTATGGTGTTCATGCAGGGCTGGCCCTTACCCATGACGGGGGAGCGCAACCGCACTAGACCCCCGTTTTAGAGGGGCTCTAAAATTTCTACAGAATTTCCTACGAAACATACGAAAAATTGCATTTTTAAAATTATGAAAACGAAATGTTTGTATTTCGAAATTAATTTTTTCCGTAGAATAAGTTCAAGTTTTCAATTTTATTAGACATATACGAACTAAAGGTATTTGTTTAAAAAGAGTTTATTAATGATTAAAATAATTATTCATAACCTTTTGCCAATATACATATATAACATATAACTCACACGTTTAACATGTTAGATAATTACAATTGTCTATTTGTTTTTAGATCTAACTTTTAGATATTCTTACAAATAATATTAAATGATGTAAATATTTTTCATAAAATTTAATCATTTGTTAACATATATAACATTGATTTCAAAATATTTTATTTTATTTTTAGAGTAGTTCAAACTTATATATACTACAGTAATGTTTATGTTTATTCAATTTTTTTTAATATATACGTATAATTTATTTTGACTTTTTACATTTTTACATCGTTTCTTAAATGTTTCCATAATTTTAGTTTAACATATAAAATTTGCTTACGGAGTACATGGTCTATATTATAATCACCTATATACACACTCTTATAAGAAGAGACTCGCATCCGTTACTCGTTGAGAATGCACACAATGTATGCTTCGAGCTGACGGAATAGATTGCGAATATGTCAGCGATGTAAACCACGTTCTTGATCAGTTGTAACGTTGACTTGGTGCATGTCAAATGGAGGCACTGATCCTCGAGTTAATTGATCGAATGGTCCCCATAAGTAGCGCCCTGGTGCAGTTTGGTCCCCGAAAGTGGCACTGTTGCGGAAATGGTCCTTGAAAGTGTGTATAATTATGCATTTTAGTCCATGATCCGTTAATATTAACGGTTATTGGCATGAATAGTGAAGTTTTGGGGCATCTCATCTTGAGAAGTTGGTTACATTAATGAAACTGGGGGGACAAAATGACTAAATTACCCTTTGATACACTTTTTTTTTGATTTTTTTAAAAAAAATTTTAAAAAAATTGATTGACTTTTCAAGTAAAAAAGGTTCCATTTTGGTAATTGGTTTAGCACAAAAAGTTTCGATTTTTGGCAAAAATGTTCGAAATAAAAAGGTTATGTTTTTGTAGTTTTGACAAACAACTATCAAAATAAAAAATCGAATATTTTTGCTAAAACCAAAAATAGAATTAAAAACAATTAAAGAAAATCAAACCTAGATCGAGGGATGGCAACTCTGGTTGTGCCGAGATCGGCGAGATATTCGAGCTGAGAAAGGTGGTCGACGGTTGCAGGTGGCTGATGGCTACTGGAGAAGAAGGTTGAATGACGTGGAAGGTCGACGATGGTGGCTCTGAGGGTGGCAGACTGGTGGGGAAGAGATGGAGAGAGGCGTACAAGATAAGTTGGGAGCTGGACGAGGACGAAGGGTTAGAGTTGATGGTTGCTAGGGTTCAGGGAAGTGTGGGTGCGGTTTTGGGGGGAAGACGGGGGGGGGGGGGGAATAAGTAAGGGGATAGATTAGTTTATTTTGAAAAGGTCCACTATATTTTTTGTACATTATAAACTAACATAAAAAATATATAATATGTTGAATTCCTATTTATCCCTTCGTTAAAACCTAAAAGCGATCAATTTTATGGTGAAAGTCCCTAAACTGACCAATTCATCATAGTTCAGGGGGCAAATTGACCGACTCAGAAGTTCAGTCATTTATTTGATTTGATCAGTTGACAACAGTTTAGGAAGCATTGTGAAATTTAGCCCGTGTAATTATTATTTCCCACCACTACCGGCTACACTTGGAAATAACGGGGGTAAAATAGTATTTCCAATCATACGAACACCTGATGGGTTGAGGGCGGGAAATCTCAAAATCTTCATTTTTTCAGAAAGCCTCCTCTAATCTCCTTCTTGCTTCTAATTTTCCTGCAAATGGAGAGGATTCATGTTTCTGTAAGAGCACGGCCTCTATCACCTGATGATGCCGAGAGCAGCCCTTGGCGCATTTCCGGGAACTCCATCTGCATCCCTAACCACACCTCCAAATTTGAATTTGGTAACTGCTTATACAATTTCCTAAATTATTACTCACTCCATTGTCCAATAACTTTGTCCAATTTTCAATTTTGACCTGGAGTGTTTTTTAATTTTATTAATCTAGCAGTTTCTTGCCCCCTATGTGTATAAACTACAAGTTTTTCCAATCTTGACAGAGTTGACTTTTTGAATTTTGACCTGGTGTAGGTTTAATGTCAGTGTTTTGCCTGATTTTTTGCTTCCTATATGTGTAAAAGATTGTCTTAAGTTTTGAATTTTGATAGAGTTGACTTTCTTTATTTTGACCTGGAGCATATCTTAGTAATCACAAACTTGCAATGTTTACATAATCTTTACTCCCTATGTGTGTAAAGAGTATAGTTGAATGTAGCAGATGATTTATTTAAAAAAAATTTGACCTGGAGTAATATTCTTAACTAGCATTATTTGCCTACTTTTTACCATTTCCCTGTATAAAAGATTGTAAATTTGAAATTTTCTGATTTGATTTTTTTTGAATTTTGAGCTCAAGTATTTATAGAATTTTCAAACTAGCAGTGTTTACTTAATTTTTAGTTTCTCAGTGTATAAAAATTTGGCTAGTTTTGAATGTTGATCAGCTGGCTCTATCAATTTTGATATGGAGTACTTTTTTAATATTCTCATGTGTGTATAAAAGATGTATGTCTTTAAATTTCTTAAAGAGTTGGGCTTTTTCAATTTAAATTGAAATTATGTGTCAACTAAGCTTACAAAATTTGTTAACGTTGACCACAGAAAAAAACAAAGCCCACGATACTTGTGAAATGAAGGTTGTAGTTTTTACCTAATTTTTTTGTTCTAACTTGAACTCATTTTGTTGTTTAATGTTGTTTTAAATTAGATCGAATATTTGGGGAGAATTGCAAAAATAATGAGGTTTACAGTGTGCGAGTTCAAGATATAGTCTCTGCAGCAGTTCATGGATTTAATGGTATGGACATCCTTTGTACTAGTATTTTGTACTAATTTAAGTGATCTTTATGGCTTGAAAGGGAGAAATGGACTTGTTGACTAGCATTTTTTGCTTTTAATCATTGATATTTTGATTACTTTGTAGTGGGATAGAAAATCAATGTGTGGCACTGTAGCCATCTATCTTATTTTTGGATTGAGGTGAATACCATTTTTGAATATCGCATGGTGTTCAATAATAAATTTTTTTGAGGCGGATTGGTAAAATATTTAAAAAGAATAGCATTTAACTCCACATGGTAGAGGTTTTTAGTTCACCATAGATGTTTCAAGACCTTTCCATGTCCTATGGAGTCAAAGATTTAAAGTGGCCCATTACACTCCCTTTACTTCATATGTACTCGAAAGTAGCAGATGGTGTTTGCAAATATATTTGGCCAACTCGGAGAGAGCCTCCTTGTTATCACATGGTAAGACTGTACAATCCGACATCCATTACCATGCTTTGGAGGGAGCCTATTTTGTTATATAGATGTTTCAAGAATTTGTTTGGTCAGATTTTGTACTTGGACTTTATGTTGTAACTTTCTGCAATTAGGTGTATCATTGTGCCCATTCTTATGTTTGACATACATTTCTTAATGGATGTAGTCCTTCTGTAGTTTCGATTCCATACTCTCAGTAAGCATTATTTTCCTTGTTTAGCACTTCACTGTTATTCATATGCATCTAACTTACTTTTGGGACCTCAATCTCTGATGGAACCAATACATATTGGAAAGGAATCAATTAGGTCCATGCATACTTACAATGGCTTTTAATATTGAGAGAACGACTGGTTATATCTTCAGTAATGATATTTGTATGATTGACTACCCATATCTTTTCTCAATCCATGCAAACTTACATTTTTTTCATGCTGCCAGGAACCGTGTTTGCATATGGACAAACAAATAGTGGCAAAACACATACCATGCGTGGATCTCGAATTGAACCAGGAGTTATTTGTCTAGCTGTGAACAATATTTTTGATGTCATACAACAGGTTTACGACATCACCTTATACACCTTACGTGATTTCTCTTATGATATTCTATCAATTTTCCTATTTATCATTGTAAATTACTTTTTTATACCAAATACAATATGTACTTTCAACTGCTTTGTAGGATACAACTAGAGAATTTCTACTACGTATGTCTTACATGGAGATATATAATGAGGAGATAAATGATTTGCTGGCTCCTGAGCACCGCAAATTGCAAATACATGAAAGTGTTGAGGTAATAAAACCTTACAGAACCCGTTCTGATTATTGAAATTTACTATATGAACGTAAACTAAATTTCACATCAAAATTGAAGAAAGGAATATTTGTTGCTGGTTTAAGAGAAGAAATTGTAGTCTCTGCTGAACAAGTAATTCAGTTATTGGAGTTTGGAGAATGTAAGTATTGTGCTTTTGTTTACTTGTCTCAAGCCATTTTAAGCATTTTTCTTACTTATTTGCGTCATTCCACCACACTGCCTCAGTGTTTCTAGTGTATCTTATTGTGTACTGAAATATGTACCTTTGTTTCGCTAATCTGTATGATACAAGAACAACAACCACATGTCCCAATGCCTGTAAAGGTGCTCCACATAAGCGGGATTGGGGAGGGGGGGGGGGGGGTTGTTATTCTTTACAATCAAGAAACTTTTTTAATGAATTTGAGTTCTGCAAAATTAGTACAGTGCACTCCTCTTTCTCTTTAGTTGGTCCTTCCCATAACTATGCTTATATTGTTTGTTCAACAACATTTTCACAGCTCATCGTCATATTGGGGAGACAAATATGAACCTTTATAGCAGCAGGTCACATTCAATTTTTCGCATGGTTGGTGTGCGTTACCGTTTTATATAATTTTAGAACTTGTAAATATTGGAATTTAATTCCCTAACGATTTTGATTTTGTAGATAATCGAGAGTAGGGAGAAAGCTGAAGGTTCAGATAGTGATAGTTCCTCTGATGCTGTCCGTGTTTCTGTCTTGGTATGAACTTTAGAAGTAATTATTGTTTTTCATAATATAAGTATTGTCTGATTCGTTTTTAAGGAACTCGTCTCAATTTCAGAACTTGGTTGATCTTGCTGGCTCAGAACGTGCTGCCAAGACTGGAGCTGAGGGAGCTCGCTTGAAAGAAGGGTCTCACATAAATAAAAGCCTGATGACACTTGGAACTGTGATAAAGAAATTAAGTGAAGGTGTCGAGAGCCAGGGGTACTCATCATTCTTCTTAATAGTAATCTACTTAAACTTTCGTATTTACTACTAATCTAAATCTAAATTCTTGTAGAGGCCATGTTCCTTATAGAGATAGTAAACTAACCCGTATTCTGCAACCTGCACTGGGTGGCAATGCAAACACCGCTATAATATGCAACATTACACTTGCACAGGTAATTTCCATAAAAATCATTCTCTCAAAGATGTTTTCCCAGCCCTTGGATGAGACATTTTGAACGCCATCCTATCACTTTGTAATAAGGTGTTGCTTTCAGTTTCCCATTTTTAGGTGTTAAATCTTTTTAAGCATGGCATACCAATGATGTTTTAGATAAGGAGGAATTGTTACAATCAGTGTAGCTTCTTAAAAGCTGTTTTCTAAGGTCTCCAGTTAGTGATAACACGGAATCTTCTGTGTTCCTTGTTTTGAGAATCTGAAACAGAAGTCAGTTGTAATCTTGTCCATGTTTCATTGTACCATTTATCAATTTATGAAGATGAATTTGTTTTAGGATTAACTATCCTTCGTCTAAGAGTGTTAGATGTTTAGATTTCCTTCTACGAATTAAGCTTTTGGTCACGCTTGCTTATGTTCTGATGTTTGTATTATTACTGATGAGCTCTAAAAGCTCGGGTCGTCAAATGAGCATACTTCCCCACTGAAATAGTGCCCTTAGAATTTGTAAAGGTCGAGTATCAAAAAAAATCTGCTTATATTCGAGGAAACTTTAAATGCATCCCACCAGGTTCATGTTTTTAACTCATATTTACAGATCCATGCTGATGAGACAAAAAGTAGTCTACAATTTGCAAGTAGAGCATTACGTGTCACAAACTGTGCTCATGTGAATGAGGTAATCTTGATTGGAACATTTTCACTCTTTCTTTATCAATCATTGAAACTAATATCATGCTGGATCTGCTCCTCTTTTAGATTATGACTGATGCTGCTTTGCTTAAGCGTCAAAAAAAGGAGATTGAAGATCTCCGTGCCAAATTACAGGTTGGTATGAAGTGTCAGCGTGTCACCTTCAATATGGTAGTATATACAATTATTGTAATAATCTTGCAAGTTTTGTGCAACTTCATGAGGGTTTGTGGCTCATTTGTACTTTCATGTAATGGCTAGAAAAGATATGGAACCTTTCCTTGGACTAAATTTTGCTTAGAATCTCGATTGATTGAATAACTGCTTTAATCTCATTGTAGGGTAACCATTCAGAGCATCTTGGAGAGGAAATCCTTAATCTGCGAAATACTTTGTTAAAGGTGGGTAGTTATTGATAATGTAGCTTTACAGATTTTAGTTTTCTTGATACTTAACGCGAATTCTTCAGAGTGAGTTGGAGAGGGAACGGATAGCGTTGGAGTTGGAGGAAGAAAAGAAAGCTCAGGCTGAAAGGGATAGAAGGTTGCAAGAGCAAGCTAAGAAGATTCAGAATTTGAGTTCTATGGTTTTATGCTCAACTCGTGATGAGCAGCTTCATCATGACGAACAGCGTGATCTGTTCAAGGTCAGTTGGCAGAAAAAGTTTATTTCCCTCTGTTCTTGTTACTGCTGACACTCCCGTATCCACTTGTAAAATGTAATCTAAAAAAATCACTAATTCCAATTCATGCAGAGAATGAGTCACTTGGTAGAATATGTTTTTTCTCGTACACGCACCACAATAGTTCAAACACAATGCTCACTCTATCTAAACCAAATTAAAGCGTATCCCATTAAGAGGGAATGCCACTCTATCTAATTAAAATAAAAAGTAGGAAATGTTTTTTCTCATCATCCGCTAATATGGAGGAGATAGAAGGCATAATTTTTTCCTTTTCCATCTACAATGTATGATATGTTGTTTGAAAAGATAATTTCATTCATCTATCCCAGTGATATCTAGTCAAGCACTCAACCTGAATGCAGCTTTTCCCTTTACGCCATAATGGGAACAAGTGGTATAAAGAGAGACCCTGGTAGAATTTATTTATAGCATTGTCTTTTGCAACCCGCAGAAGAAAAGACGTGATACCTGGTGCCCTGGAAAGCTGGCTACAGAGGCTCTTGGGAAGGTAAGAGTTCAAGACAGACGTCTATTGTAACAATGTAATGGAAAATTATATGTAGTAACTATTGCCTTCAGATGGCTACAGAAAGGGTGGACGTAATTTTATAAATAAGTGTCTAAGAAAGTCTATACTAGAAATAAACGTATGATCTCTATTTGAAGTATTGTTTTGTTTTCCATTGTACAAGGCTGCAGAAAAGGCTTCTGCTGCAAAGACAATGACTAAAGAGAATGGCATGATCCCACTGCTCCCATTTGATGATCTTATGGATAAAGTAACCAATAATGAGCCTTGTGAAGAAGAGAAACAAAGCAGAAACTTCAGGTCTGAGGATTGTACTCTTCCCAACCCACGTTCTTTATTGAATGTTACCAGCAGGAGAAAAGGTCGAAACCGATCAAAAAGCTTGTCTAAGGTATTCATCTCTATATATTTTGGTTTATTTTTGTCAATCCCTTGACCTTCCCTTTTCTTATTGGTGCTTATGATTTCAGTATTTTCTTCGACTGGCAGGAGAATGGTGACTTGTCAGAAATGCAAGCAGCATATGAAGAACTACTTCTACAATTTGAAAGCCATGTTAGTTCATCTGTTTAAATATTGTCTCAGTTCTCCATTACTACAATTAATAGGGACCATTTCCAATTATTAGAAAACGACGAGTGAGAACGAAATTGACTACTTGAAAAGAAAGCTTGGGGAAGCAGGCTTGAGCAACGATAGTCTGATGGAGGATAACAATGTTGTTACCCATGGGAATGTAAACAAAGGGGCATGGGACTCAGAAGCCATTCTCGTGATCAAGCAACTTCAGGAAAAGGTTTTTCCTATATTATTATTAACTCCGAACTTCATATCTGTTGCTCTCTTGTCTCTTAGTCCACTATCTGTTAGATGTCCCCAAAATTTCGAGGTGATGGTGACTTATTGCCCTCCAACTGCATTCCGCTAAAACTGATGATCAACTGAACCACAGTAAACAATAATGAGGAAAAACTGGCGAATGAAACCCTTTCTAGTGACCTTATGATTTACTCCTGTAAGTGTCTTGTTGCAAACCATGTGGGTATTGCTACAATTTTATTGTGTCCAATTTAATCACAATAAATAATTCAAAGCAAATTAGCAAACAAATTTAGGGGTTCAGGTTTCATATTGCCCACAATCTATGTTACAGGCCAGCCAACTACAAACTTCAAGTCAATGATTATCAAAATTTGACCTAATATCTACATTATTATTAACCTGCTTCCATCTATTCTTTAAGCCCTTCTCCTGTCCAGATTTTGATTTTCTGCTCAGTCATCACCTTAGCCTGGTGGATTGTACAATTAGGATAGTCAAATGTGTGAGTTTGATAATAAGATGTCCAATCTGCAACTAAGCTTTGAGCACTAAAGTTGAATCTTTCTTGAGTTTATTAGCTATCTTTTGTTGCTATCATTGAGTTAACTGGTCATGTATTTTATAGATATCAATGTTAGAGATGGAGAGGTCCTCCAGCCAGCAAAGTTTGGAATGTCTTGTTGAGATTGCTACCAAACAGAAAATAACTGCTTCAGAGAAATATGACGAGGTAATCAAGCCTCAAACTGTTATCCTTCCCATTTCACATTAATATGTAGTTGATGAGTGAATTAATTAGTTACCGCCATTAACAAACCATGTGTTTCATATATGCAGTACTTGATTCATATGATATTTCTCACATTAGTATTAAGGGCTATTTATCAGATTAATGACATCGTCTTGGTTATGTTCTATGTTACAACCTGACAAAAGGTTCTTGTGTTGTATAGCTTACAATATACATCAAATCAATATGCCTTGTCGTCACATTAAACTTCGTTATATACGATTTTCTTAGTTCAGAGAGGGCACTGCAAATTTATAATAGTTTACAAAGTGAAAAGTTATTAGCTAGGTACCATGGTATCTCATTCTAGTGGAAATTTCTAACAAAATGAAGAAATCAGGCTAAAGGTCCAAATTATTCAAAATTTAAAAATTTAAAACCACAAGATGTGAAAATAACCGTAGTGGTAAAAGAAAGTGGTAACCTCAAGGATTATGGTGCTTGTTTTGATCCCTTACTAGCGATATGATGTCGTGATTTGAATCTGTCTACCTTTGAAGTTCAGCTCTATGAGGAGCTCTTGAGTGCAAAGGAGGATGCAAAATTTGCTCATGATCATATCTCTGAGAAGTCACCAACGGTACTATCGGTGCATGAAGTTCATTATTGCTTCCAACTTGCAATGTTTAGACATTAATTATAAGTCATTAATTTCCAATTTAGGACGAAAATCAAGATTTTCTGGTCAAGCTATATGCAGATATGGAAGAGGTTATGTTGGAAGTTGAAAACTCGAAAATTCTTGTTGAGAGTCTCTCATCAGTTGTTGACGAACTATTCAAGTGTTTTTCTGACGTGTCAGACTTATTTGTTGTGAGTATCTATATTATCCATGCATCATCGAGTCTTCATCATTTCTTTTTCATATAAATTGCAACATTTTTGAGAAGTGACCAGACAATTTTCCTTCTTGGGGTTTATATAGGATCTTGGGTGTTCAATTAGTGAAAGTTCTAGTCAACTAAAATGTACAACAAGAAACTTTGAGGAACTGCAATCGTGGTTGCGATGTGAGATCGGTGAATACAAGAATGAAAAGGTACAGTTTGATCTAGCATGTACATAAATGTAACTGCTGAGACTTATTCCTTAAGCTACTTGGTTTTGTAGCTTCTTCTCTTAAATGAGTCTTTGGATCTTCGAGCTCGAAATGAGGATCTAAATTTGAATCTTCAAAATTCTTCAGATGAACTGGATGTAGGTGTATGAACCCTATTCTCTTCGACTCTACTTTTACCTGAGACATTTTTCTTAACTAATTATATTTGTTTCAGAAAATTTCTGAACATCACGAAGCAGAACGCTTTGAACTACATTCCCAGATACAAAACTTACACAAGGAAATATCAAATTTATCTGCTAGTTCCTTGGCAAGGGAAAGAGAAAGCATAAGAAAGGATTTTGAGAAAACAAAAGTCAAATTGAGAGAGACGGAATCAAAGCTCAAGAACATCATTCAGGAGAAAACAAAGCTTGAGGTTTTTTGTTATTACTCTTACTTTCCTTCTTTCTTATTGTAATTGATCTAAAATCTTCGCATTACATAAACAAAGTACTGTTGTTTTTGTAGGGTGAAAAGGCATTTGCAGAGAGAAATGCCAGACTTTTGCGTGATCAAAAAGCTATTCTTGAGCGTGATGTGAACAAACAGAACTACTCTGTTGGAAGAAAGCATGACTCAAGTTCTGATAGGCAAAGTTCAATTTCCTTCGAGTCTAAGGGGTCACGTGCCCCTGCTGCTGCTGAGCTAGCCATTCAGGTTGATCTAACTATAAAATTAAAGCAACAACACATGTTGTTTTGTTCTTTTATGTTTATTTATGAAGGTAGACTATAATCTTGAACTAACTGCTGAAAATGCCCAGCCAAGCATCCTCTATGATGTGCCAATTACTGTCTGATCCCTGCCACGTTAGTACTTGAATTCTTTATGTAAAGCGCGTCTCCTACTCAAAGGACTGTACATCCCATATATTGTCAAGGTTTATTATTGAACTAATTTTCCTTTCGATAAAGGCGGAATGTGAGAGGCTGGAAGTCCTTTTGTTTGAGGCAGAAACAACTATTTCTTCTCTGGAAGAGGACCTAACAGTAATCCACCATGAACGCGATGAGGCTAACTGCAGAGCTGAAAGTTTGGCTTCTGAACTGGATTCCTTAAGTCATGAATTGAACCTGTCAAACAAAGAACTTGAAACACTCAGGGATGAGGTTTCACGACTTGTAAGTTTTTTGTTGAAATTCTACTTAACATTTTTTTGTCGTTCAAATCTTTATGTTAAGGTGTTAGTCAAGTCAATGACATGATCCTTATTATGTTAACAATAAAGTGGTGCTCTGTCAGAAACTAGGCCTAGAAGAATCCAAATCTCAGCATGTGATTGTTGAAAGGTCTGTGAGCATGTTGGAAAAGGATAAGGAAGAATTGGCCATGGTACTGCGATAATTTTACAATACTATTCCACTCATTACTGAATGTAAAAATCCTTGGCCTTTGACCGTTTGATTCTCAATGTGACGTTGCAGCAACTTACTGATGCCCTTCTCGCAATGGAGGAAGAGAAAGCAATATGGTCCGCCAAGGAAAAAGCTTGTGTTGAAGCTTCTGAAGGAAAGATAAACCTGTACACGGCTGAGATATTAAAAGTAAATAGAGTGATATTAGAGGTGAGTTTTAAACATTGTATTGTAGTACTTATTTAAAGAATGAATATTGCAGAATTTGATGCTCGACCACAAGTATCCAATTTACCCTGTGATGTCATGTGTAATCTCCTGTTTATCTTCATCTCTAACATTGTAGACAAAAGAAGAGCTGGAAATTTCTAGCAAGAAATGTGGGGCCCTAGAAGATAAATTACGAATACTAGAAGAAAAATCAGTTTCGGAGAAGGAATATCAGTATGGTCACTTCTTTTCCTTAAATTATACATGCTTGGCGAAGGATACAATTAAATATACTTTGCTCAATTACTCTCCATGATATATAAATTATAAACCAGAATATAAGCTCTTTCTAAATTTCTCTTACAGCACAGTGAAAGCATTAGAAATTGAGACTTTAAGAAACGATGTAGCTGTTGTACGTGACCAGAATTCACGGTTTGAAGAGGTAACTGTATTATACATTCCATACATAAAAGTCTCTTACTGATTCTATAAATCTAGTACAGAGTGACATTCCTAAAATCTACTTGATCCTTTTTGAAATTGTAATAATCATTACATTTTGTGTGATGTCACTTCTTGGGACTTTGGTATACTATTAATAGGATGCAACCAACTACATGAAAGAGAGGGTGAAGCTTAGGATGAGACTTCGAGGAACACAGATGAAGTTGAACTCATTCCGGCAGAACTTCCAGGATAAAGCTGCGGAGTTAGACTATGCACACGGTGAATATGAGAAGTTTGCAGTGAAGATGAAAGAGGAGTTAGCCAAGCGGGGAGTAGAAATCTTGAACCTCAGGCGAGACCTTGCTTTGGGTGGTAAATGAGAAGTATATATGTTGGCGCATGATTTTTAGGGTAGGACTACTAAAGTATTAGGGAAAGTGAAAAAAGGAATCTACTTAAGTTTATATGTAGTTTGTAAAACTAGGTCGTAGTCTCGTAGATATGCTCACTATTATGTGAGGTTATTAGACCACATATGCTCAATTTTGAGTGGCAAGTCGACCGGTTACCTAACACATATGCTTTGTGAAGAACTCAATGATGTTGAAGTTGAAGATAGTGTACATTTAATATGTTATGAACAAGTAAAGAAGAATCTACTGAAATGTATTTGCCATCTTTTGTTTGTAACTGTTAAGCATATGATTGATTGCTTATAGTTAGAAAAGTTGGAAATGTAAAAACTGAAAACTATTGATGTGTCATATTGTCAGGCATGGGGTTAAGCACCATCTTGAAGGAGGATGTTGGATTGTACAATAAATTTTGGTAAAACTTAGAGAGTGAAATTTGGTTTGTTGATTAAAAGTTGGAACAGTTTGATTGTCCCCAACAACTCCTAATTTACATGGGAATGTCTCTTTATATACTACAACTCCCAGTTTACAAGGGTAATGTATGTGTGTGTACTAACATATGTGGTACTTGTGTTGGTAGGATATAATGAACTCATGATCTTGTGATTCACAAGCTCACGATCATCCAAAATTGATACTTTAGTGTGATGCATATCACAAATAGGATTGTAAGATGTTCATTGAGACTTTACCATAGAGATTTGTATTTTTGCTCAAGAAGGATTTCCTATTCTAGTGAATAGTGTGGTATACCTATTTTGTAGGTTACAATTAACACAAATTATTATTGATATTAGGGTGATTCTTATGCTGCATGTTTACGAAGTTTACTATCCATATATATAGCATTCTTTTGGGTAGACATCTTAGGCCGTAAACCACCTTAACCTGGTAAACCACACTAAGCCATCTTAGTCATACTTATTAATATATATGGCCTTCGTCCTTATATTAATATCTTGGAATATTAAACTAAACTTAACAATACTGATCAAATAGTTATTGAGGCTAGAGATTTTTAAGTGTTCAATACCTGATTTATTAAAAATGTTTCAAAATTAGTTTGTTTATGTAAGTCGAAGTGGTTACAAATCACCCTAATTCAAATATTTTTTATTCGCTTGCTAATTGCTCGTTTAATTCAATTAATTTACCATTTTTTAAACTTTTATAAGTGAACTCATAACTAATAATCATATAGTCTAAAGTAGAGTTGTTATCGAGTAATTTCTTTATAGACTTAGTTATCCATTTCGTTAAATTGGAGGCACAAACTTGTTTGGGTTGTATCTCAAATTTAGTTACCTTCAATCAAAATTTTGTTTAATTCAAAAAATACTTGTGTGTATATGGTGTAAACACTTGTAAATAGAAATATGGGTAGCGATTATAATTAAAATAATGGAGCCCGAAAATTTTAATATTATTGGTTGAAGTTTATAAATTAACAAATTCAATTTTTGTTAGATAAAACTTAATTAAAATGACAAGTTCTGTACCAAAGGTATAAAATTAACAAAATATTTAAGTTTATATTAAGAGATCTTATTGACGTTATATACTATAAAAAGAAAATTCATTATAAGTTAGTAATTACTTTGAAGTACATGATTAAAATGACAATGAAAAACGAGCATCCTAAGTTAAGTTGATGCTGACATAAGCGCCTTGAATATCAGCGGTAGCAAAACCCTAAACCCTACCCATCTTTCTCCTCCTCGGGAGTTCACCTCTTTTTCTGCAAATTTTGATTTCACTAAAACAATTGAGTTTCTTTAAAAAAACCTTACAAGTTCAGTTCAGCATAAATTCCAATTTTTTTATTTCAGCAATAAGAAAAGAAAATTGGGGTTTGAACTGAACCACCTTGAACAATGGCTTATCATGGTGGAAGCTTGAAGTCAACCTCGATTAATGGGGTCAAGATGTACTCAGTCGCCGGACAGGACAAGTCCGTTGCCACGTGGCTTAATCCCAAGAAGCTCAAAGCCTTGAAAAAAAATAAAGGTATGTTTTTTTTTTTTATTATTGTTCTCAATTTCTTAAACCCTGTGTCAACCTGTTTATTGTGTTGACTTTGTGTGTTATTTGGTATTGTATAAAGTATATACAGTGGATAATGTTGTTTAGTTACTTTTGTAAAAATGATGTTTTTTTTGTATTGTTGTTCAAATTGTTTGGAATTTATTACTCTTTAAAACCTGTTCAATGTGTTAATTGGTGTAATTTGCTCTATTAATTAATTGTAAGCTAAGAAGAATGAACATTGGTTTTGTATAAATTGTTTCAATTCTGTTCAGATTGATTTCAATTTCGTTCATAGTGTTTTGAAGAACTTCTTAAACCCTTTATAAACCTCTTGAATGTATTGATTTTGTGTGTTAATTCGTGTAATTTGGTTTCGGGTCAAATTGTAAGGTAAAAGATCGAATCTTTTTCTTTAATGTATACTGTGGATTTAGGTCATATTGTAAGTTAAAAAGTATCGTATCTCTGTATGTCTAAAGTTGAATTGAAGTTGTTTTAGCTGAGAGTGTAGATAATATACTGCAGCTATATAGTGTAATTTCTTTTCCTGGAGCTATTTTTGTTATTTAATTAGACGTACTGTGCTCTGATGTGCTAAATTTAGTTGGTTCAATTCATGCAGATTATTGTGTTAACAAATTATTCTGTTTCACTGGAATGTTTAGCTAACGGAATGTGTGTATTTATATGTTTTCTGGTGAATTCTGATGTTTAACTTCTGTAGGGATTTTGCCACATTGATATATCTTTAAAGTATGCTTCTTCACAAGCAATTGTTTCTGTAATTATTTTATTGTGATTATGGATAACATTTGTCTGCATTTACAGATTATATGCAAAGAGTGGAAATAATACAGGATTTAAGATTTGAAACTGCGACTACAAGGATCAAGGCAACGCCTGATGGGGAGTATCTTATTGCTTCAGGTCAGGGCATATTTTGTAGCTTCTTTGTTCTCCTTCTTTTAACTTTGTACATTCGTGTGTGTAATTTTAGTTATATCAATAGAAGAGTTGTAGCTTCATTGCTAATATAGGCTAGTCATGCAGGTATATATCCACCACAAGTAAAAGTCTACGAACTGCGCGAAATGGCCTTGAAATTTGAAAGGCATTTGATTTCAGAGATCGTCAATTTTCAGGTATTAGTGTCCGAGTTTACTCTCACATTCCTGCGTCTGAAGTGAATATAGAAGAGTAGATAATTTACTTTGTTTCTGTCAGGTGTTGAGTGATGATTATTCCAAGATTGCCTTTCTATGTGCTGATCGTTCTGTTCGCCTCCATGCAAAATATGGAAGTCATTACAGTCTCCGAATACCAAGGTTTCTATACTCAAAAGCTGCTTATGGACCATCAATTATGTCAACAGCAATTTTATTTATCGTAGTTATTGGGTTTTAAATTTTTAATAAATCTCCTCTGTTCCTGATCATGTCTGATTTGAATGCTAGTTTTTGAAAAATGATGCTTGTATGTTTGTTTTGGACCACCTTGCATACTCCCCAATTGTGGTGGTGCATTTGTGACTGCTTCCTTTGCATCCACTTAGCCTGTGTCTTCAAATGGATGTATGTTCATACTATTATTTGCATTTGGCATTTGATTTATCTTATTATCTCTTGGAAAGGATGGTTCTGCAATTGTGCAGCCGCTAAGGGGTCTACCTAAGACGCAATAAGCAACTGTCAATAATTTTATTTATTGATTAGATGTACATAAATGGATATACATTCACAACTTCATATCTAAGCACATGGTTACTTTACACTCGACTACTCGAGTGATCAGTTTGTTCATATTACCGGTTCTACTAATCCATTGTGTTGTTTCTTGTTCTTGGAATAATGTCAGCACTAATTAATTTGCGCAATATTTATGTGTAAACAGGATGGGAAGGGATCTTGCATATGACTCCTGGTCCTGCGATCTGATATGTGCGGCATCATCCCCAGATTTATATAGAATTAATCTGGAACAGGTTATTCACTGTGGCTCTTTTTGGCTCAGTTGAGGGAAACTATTGGGGTTACATTGTTTCGTTCAATTTTAGCTGGAAGTTTGGATTTGCAACCTAACATCATCTCTGACTTCCTTTCACTCACTAACAAACAAATACTGGATTGAATTGAATGCTAGGATATTTATGTAACCAGTTTATCCAGTTCTGCCAGATACTTCAGTGAGAAAATAATACTCCCTCTGTTTTTTTATATGTCGTTCTAGACATTTTCACATAGATTAAGAAAAATTAAAAGCTATCTAAAAGTTGTTAAAAAGTACATTGAAAATGTAAATGTCAATTTATTGTCACTATATTATTGGCTAGTTGATCATTTCAGTGAAAAAAGTAACTAAAAAGTACATTGGAATTGTAAAAAGCACATTAAAATTGTAAAACGTCGTCATATAGAAAAAAACGGAGGGAGTATCTAATCCAATAATCTTACTGACCAGTTTGAACTTACTTTCATATTCTCTCATTTATATGTAGATAAGCTTATTATTTACTGTGGTGATAATTTAAAATTTCCGAGTATGTTTCTTTCCACATTTCTGATCTTTCAATGTGGCTGTTTTGCCAGTTGGTTTCTTACATTTCTTTCTCAAGTTCTCTTATGTGTTACTGAGGATTAGTTGTGACTTGTGAATGTTGATGAACATACAAATGGCGAGTTCTAATGTGTTTTGTGTAGCATTGTTATACTTATGATGCACTTCTTGTGTTTTTTTTTTCAACAGAAATTCTGTCATTCCTTTAAGTTGCTTAGATTTTTGATAGTTAATTGATTCTTGCCTACAGGGTTGCTTTCTTTCTTCGCTTAACACACAATCTCCTGCACTAAATGTGGTCTCTCGAAGGTTGGTGCAATTCACTACATCTCCTCTTTCCTTTCTCAATTAGCTGGTTAATGCTGCCAGTGATTTTCATCATTTTTATTTTTTTATCAAGTTCTAATCCTCTTCCTTTTTTCTCTGTTTAGTAAGGTCCATGGGTTAGTTGCTTGTGGTGGTGACGACGGCGCTCTTGAGTGCTTTGATCTGAGGTCTAAGTCTTCTGTTGGTAGGATAAATGCTTTTGGTTCCACTGGTGATCTTGAGCAGGTACAATAGACTTCTGTTATAGACGGATGAGTTGGTAACTTTTCTTCATATAGTGATAGGTTTAGAACTCTGCTGAAAGCAAGAATTTTGATTTCTAATGGTTATCAATAGTTTCAAGTCTAACAAGGTTTATTTGTCTACCTTGAACTGCTCTCTCTCTGATCGTGTCAATTTTTATTAGGAGGTTACAGCAATAGAGTTTGACAGTGAAGGGGGTTACCGAGTGGCTGTTGGAAGTAGTGCAGGAAAGGTATGGCAAAAACAAATTTTTGCTACTCATCTATTTATGTTATTTATAAGAATTTGTCGTGATATATTCCTTCTGTTTGTTAATTTCTAGTTTTTTGGACTCCAACCTGGATTGTATGGATTCCAACCTAGATTATATGAAATTGTGTGAAAATCTTTGCATTTGATATAGAATGCTAAATTTAATATCATGAAAATTTATTTTAGTATGTACTCACATTTTCCTCTTCATCTTCTTCCTCTTCCTCTTCCTTTTTCGTAACTCATGTTAATATGGAATTTTTCATAGGTTTGGGCCCTATCATATGTATGGATTCCATATGGAAAACTCATCTCATTGTTTGTTTGTTTTATAGTACACATGTGAATGTCGTATTTGTTGCAATGATGTTCCCCTGAGCTTGTCTCACATGATTGATATTTTACAGGTTATGATTTATGATTTACGTTCCTCAAATCCTTTGCGAGAAAAGGATCACATGTAAGGCTTTGGATCAGTTTTTTTTTATGGATTTCTTCCTAATTGAGGCTTGCACAACATGTACTTCATATCCCTACTGAAGTCCACACCTTATCCATATGTTGCAGGTATGGGAGCCCAATACTCAATATAAAGTGGCATAAAACGCTCAACTCTGAGGGAACAAAGTTGATCACTTCTGATAATCACATTGTCAGAATTTGGGACCCTGAAACGGTTAGATATCTTCTTAAGATGTGACACTTTCGTGTAAGGTCTGGTTGTTGATGACTTTGCTGCATGCATCAGTTCGTTTGTCGATTATATGAAAGATTTACTTGCAGTTTCTTCTATAATGAAAGTAAATTGTAGATTATGAATAAGTTGTCTGTTGTCTATATATAAGGTCTTGATTTATTAAATAAAACAACGAGTGTTCATGGAAGTAGAGGATATTTGTTTCTCTTTGCTTCAAACAGAAATGTTATGTAACTTGCACAACGCAACTCTGGGCCACAAGAGGCCTAGCTACTGTGAACAATCTTCCAAATGGTATATGAGAGAGAGTAGGTGACACGTAAAATTCTTTGACCGAGTTCTGTGAGAGAGAGTAGGTGACACGTTTCCTTTATTGAAGACATTGAGTTTCCCCCCCTTTATCAAAGACTGAGTTTCCCCTTCACTAGTTAGAAGAACTTTTGAAGTGATTTTGTAAATTTTTAATATATTTTGAAATGGTGGCAAGGCAATGTTGTTTCTATGAAATAAATGCCCTTTCGCTTTCTTTTCTCGCAGGTTAATACTAATATATTATATATTATTGATTTTTGAACTGAACTCCGATGCTTTCTAGGGAGAAGGACTCACCAGCATTGAGCCTACCGCGGGACAGATTAATGATGTATGTGTCTTTGAGGAGAGCGGACTGATGTTGTTGGCTTTAGAGAAAAGTCAAATACCTTCTTATTTTGTTCCTGCTCTTGGACCAGCTCCGAAATGGTGTGCTTACCTTGAAAATCTGACGGTAGGATACTCTGTTTTATGATGCCTTAGTTTTCTTAGAAAACAATGACAAAATAGATGCTAATTCGACACATTTTTGCAGGAAGAGCTGGAGGAGAATGCACAAACAACCATCTATGATGATTACAAGTTTTTGGAAAGAGGAGACCTCGAACGATTAAATTTGACGCATTTGATAGGAACTAGTATGCTTAGAGCTTACATGCACGGTTACTTCATTGACTACCGGCTATACAAGAAGGTGATCCCTTGACATAATTCTTTACACATTGTTAGTTATAGAATTTCTTCATTGTCCTGTAAAGTAATATTTGTACTGCAATTATGTGACTACAGTTCTTTATTCTTTATTATTGACCATATGCAGGCACAAGCTCTGGCAAATCCATTTGCTTATGACTCTTACATAGAGCAGCGCAAGCAGGAAAAGATTGAAAAAGATCGTAGCTCTCGGATCACGGTTAGTGTTGTTACTGTAGTCTAACTGTAATTGCATTCAGTCATCTACTTAAAAAATATCATATTCAGAAGCCTACTTAAGATCAGTTCGAGTTGTCCTTTACTCCTAAGTAGTTTTCATTTTGTACGCGGTCCTTTTAAGCATCTTTTAGCTTCTTTCTGCTCTTGAAGAAAGAGAAGACTCTATCTTGTTACTTTGGTCATTATAACACCTAAAAAGAACGATACAAGAATCTTTCTCTAACTTAGAGATCACTGAACCACTTAGTGGTTCGTAACAGTTCAAAAATTGTCAAATGTAATTTTAAAAAAATGATAAGATATCAACGTAAAAGATAAACAAAAACGACGAGGGTGTTTTAAAGTAAGTGGTCTAATCTTCTGATCCCTAGGTAACCTTTATTGTACACATCCTATTCAAACATCAAATAATACAGTCATCAATAGTATGATCGTTGGGTTTTTTTGTGTATAGTGTCTGTAGATCTTGACGAAGTTGAAAGCGTAAACAAAGATCAATTTAATTCTATAAGTTTTTAACGTTAGAGTAGATACGATATCATTAGTAAATTGTTAGACATACAATCAGCTGATATCTCGTTTTAATGCTGGACTTTGAGATGTCTTACAAAAATCATAATCATTTTTAATAGTTCAATATATAAATTAAAAGGGTAAAATTGTAAGGATGTTGAAATAGATATAAATTAAAAGTGTGAAGTGTATATCATGTTAACCCTTGAACAAAATATAAGGAAGTAACCCAATTTATATTTGATAATTTTTGCTGACTTTTCATAATTACTAGTGTAAGTGGTTTATGTAGTATCATATGTGAACACACTACTAAATAGGAGAGATCAGGCGTCTGAACTCTGAAACCTGTGTTGGTTGTGGTCTTGTGGACTTGGTTTGTGTCTTGGGCAATCGATGGTTACTCATTCATCAGTCGATTTTATTAATATGCTCTGTTTGTCTTTGCAGATTAAAAGAAAACTGCCTAAAGTTAATCCGAAGCTTGTGGAGAAAATGCTTAATGATGAAGCTGATAATGACCAGAAAGATGACGAATCTGGTGATGTAAAGAAAAAGACAAAGAAGAAGAAAGGAATGACTAGTGAGATCTTGCAGGATGAGCGATTTAAACCAATGTTTGAAGACAAGGTACATCACCGGTTATTCTCTTTTTGAGATTAGCTAGATGTCAGAAGGCAGTTAGCCTCTTCTGAAACATCAGAACATTTTGATGACTACATTGAAGGATTAGAGCTTAAGGCTTTTAATCTGGTTATTCTTGGGGCTCCATTAGAGGTTAACGTTTGACCATTCTGTTACAGGACTTCGAAATTGATGAAGAGTCAAAAGAATACTTAGCACTGCACCCAATGGCAGCAGCAAAACAACCTTCCCTGTTGAATGAACATTTCGAGCGTATTTCAGATGAAGAAGTGGACTTAAATAATTCTGATGCATCAACAGAAGACTCATCGGACGATGATGATAAGGGTGGCTTGAGCAAAAAGAATAGGAAACCTCCAAAGTAAGTTACTAATCAAGAGAACGATAGGATTGACTTAATAATACACAATGCATAAGATCACGGAAACTAAGTTCTTTTAAGATTGCTACATTGAGTAAGTCGGTGAAATTTAATGTGAAGTCAGATTAACACTGATTCAGTTTATTCTACTCTTAAGGGCCCAGTTACTCTTATTCAGTCGCTCTAATCAGTATTCACTAGGCCATCCTACTAATGAGAATCTCAAACTTGAGCCCACAATTACTGATAAAATCACACAGAATTTCATGATATCATTTTCATTGCATTTGCTAAATATGACTGGGCGTAGTATCACAATTGTAGGCTTCTGGTGGGTTCTGCTACTGTATGCTAATTGAATATAGAACATATATTGTCTTTGTAGATTGTGAACCTCGCTTCACCATTCTTTCTCTTAGTGGAACTATATTGGTGAATGTGGAAGGAATTTATTGTTTTCTGTGAAGAGTGCCTATTATAAGCGACATATTAGAGAGAGATATAGCCAAGAACTTGACTTGTTAAGTTGAACATTTTTCATAGTTCATTCATATTATTCCCTGGATTCTTCTTAGTCAATATATTTGTGGTATCCAATCGATTTAACTCGAGGATATATGATCAAATTTAAGCATCTTTAGTTGTTTGTCAGAAGAGTCCTTTGAGTATTTTTGTCTCTTGGTATCTTTTTGGAAGATGAATAAAGAATAGAGGATAGGCTCATTACGTTGAAAACACAATATATGAGAATTGACTTTTTTACTTATTGAGCGTGAGAGCCAAATGAATCTAAAGATTCATGTTGGTTCGGGAAGGGATTATGGGAGTTTTAAAGTCTCAATTGCCTGATTTCAGGTTGCTTGAAGTGAAGGATGAGAGACATGCAGAAGCTTTCTATAAAGGTGTGTCGTTAACGAAGGAGGACTCTCTTTCGCTGGGTGAAAGAGCTGCAGCATTGGCAACTCACACTCCTCGTTCCTCGAACAATGTCAAGATGGGACCAGGAGGATCAAGAGAAATCTCTTTTGTTTCAAGAAACAAGGCAACATATGAGGAAGATGAGGAAGACAGAGAGGGCCGTCCTGGGAAAAAACGGGGAATTGAGCAATTGAAGCTTAAACCTGATAGGTCAAGTTTCCAGGGCCAAGGTAGGGGAGGAAGAGGTGGAGGTGGTCGAGGAAGAGGTGGAGGTGGAGGTGGCCGAGGAAGAGGTAGAGGGGGTGGAGGTGGTCGTGGAAGAGGTAGAGGGGGTGGAGGAAGGGGCAGAGGCGGCCGAGGTGGTTGGTAATTTGACCATTCTGGTGCATGAAAAGTTGTGCATCTATTTATACATTTGAATCCAGGGTTAGCAACACTAACACAGATGGGAACTTCAAAAACGGGGGTACCCTCTCCATATGCTCCCCGGTTCCTTTGTAGTTTGTAGCAAATGCATACTCTTGCCAAATGTTACTACTTGCTGTTATTTATTCTACTGTATGTTCGCTAGCAAATGTGAAGAGCACAGAAGCTAAGAAGTTTTGAACTGTATGATAAATGTAGGAATTTTGCATTCGTTCTGCTTATTTATCGACCTTTATGCTGTGTAGCAACGCAATACATCACAGAATACAGAGTTTATTAAGTTATTAAAGTGCCTAATCGTGTTACTCTTCATATCTAATAGCTACTATTTAAGTTCATCTTTAGTCGAACATTTGCAAAATAGTGAAGTCATGAATATCCCTAGCTTTTAAATCATCAATTGTAGTACCTAAAGAAATACTCGTAAAACCTTATACACTTCTTCTGATTTTAGCCGTCTTCGTTTTAGACCAACATTCTTGCTTATGGTTCGATTAAAGGAATACGAATAATATTTGCTCTTAGAATTATGAAAATGGCTCTGGTATTATTATCGATCTTTGACTTGGAATCATGGCATAAAGGAGGCCACTCAAAATGCTCAGATTACCACGTGAACACCATTCAATAATGGTGTTCCCTTCAAGTATCACTATCGTTTTCATGAAGAAAGAGTGGAAGAAGACCAACACTCAAACATGATCTCAAACAACACATGGCCCCAATACCTATAATGGTTCGATCACTTTCAGATTTGTCTCGAGTACGTGACCTATTATTTGGTAAGGGGGGCAACATTCATGTCCATCCATTATAATCTTACACATTTTAAAATTAGCTGACAAAATGATTCAACTTTTAACATGCTTGTTGCTAAATCCAAATCAAGAAAACATATCTACTTTTTATTTTACCCTGAATTAATGGAAGTGGGCTCTATTATTGTAGGTGTAGTATATGTTTTCTTCTTTAAAGGGAATAAAGAGGAAATGTACCTTTGTATACACGAAGTTGTATGTGATGCATATAATCATGTGGTATGGAAGACTTGAGTCATTTTAACTCCTTTCATAAAATCACATAAACCGTGAAATAGTAGTAATGTTTGTATTTCACTCTTGGATCAATTCAGAAACAACTTGAAGTCACGGGAATAATGTTGCGTATATTTATTTTCCATGTTTAGATGGGAGCGCCTCTTCAGGGATATTGGAAGATGTTGATGTTATTTTTAGTTCCGCCCTGGACCCAGGACCCACACCAATTGATTGATATAATCTTGACTATATTAATTGGTGTGATTTTTGTAAGGTCTTTGATTTTTACACTCCAAATTTCATAACCACACTCCACTTCATCACTTTTTGTAAATTTTTATAAAGTAAATTGAAGGGTAAAATAGAAAAATTGGAGTGTCATAATCAATTTTTGGAGTGTAAAAATCAAAGCCCTTTTGTAATAGCCATTTGGAAAACGAGACAAAACTTGAGAGCAAACCTATGAATTAACTAAACTTGAACAATACACATTAGGCTATATCAATTGGGATACATTGAAGACAACATTTATAATAATGAAAAATGATCCAAGGGGATTGGAAAATCTACTCTTTTAGCTTGTATTTTAATTTTCTTTCATCTATTGACCTTGATCTTGATCTTCTCGTTGGCGTGTGGAAGAACTTGAACCTGTTACCATAGATACAACTTGACCGTGAGTAAATCTTTGTAGTTGTATCATGCGGGAGTAAATTCCATCAGGATAGTTCTTCAAGAGATGAGAATGAGATCCTTGTTCTGCTACTTTTCCATCGTCTATCACCGCGATAACATGAGCATTCCTGATGGTGGATAGCCTATGGGCAACCACGATTGTTGTCTTCCCTGCACAAGCACGCTCTAGCGCTTCCTGGACAGACCTTTCTGACTCAGCGTCAAGAGCGCTTGTGGCTTCATCCAGAAGCATTACCTCTGCTTTTCTTAGGAAAGCTCGGGCAATGGCTATTCTTTGCTTCTGACCTCCTGATAACTGAACGCCTCTTTCTCCAACGAATGTTTTGTAGCCATCAGGCAATTGTGATACAAACTTGTGGGCATTTGCCATGGTTGCTGCTTCAATGATCTCAGCTTCTGTCGCAGATTCCTGTCCATAAGCGATGTTTTCATGTATTGTTGTGGCAAATAGGCATGGCTCTTGCGGCACCATTGCAATGTGGCGTCTCAAGGCCTTTAGATTGAACTTTCGGATGTCTTTCCCATCTATCATGACGCGACCGGATGACGGATCATAGTACCGTAGTATAAGTGAAATGACTGAGCTTTTACCACTCCCACTAGGACCCACAAGAGCCAGAGTTTTGCCAGCCCGTGCACGAAGATTTAAATCTCGGAAAATTGGCACATCAGGCCGAGAAGGATAGGTAAAATCAACATGCTTGAGTTCTACTTCCCCACGAAGCTTGTCAGGAACTGGGGTGGAATCTATATCATCAGGCTCAATTTCAGTTTTGCGGTCTAGTAGATCGAACACTGAGCGCATAGCTCTTCCACCCTTGATAAAATCAGGAGCTAATGTAAGTGTTTCAGCTGCACCATTTGCAGAAACCATAAGAACCATGAAGACGCGGATTGTTTTTGAGAAGTCCGAGATCCCATGCTTAACAAGCCAAGAGGCATACCATAGACCTAAAGCATAGGAAGCATAAAGTAGGAACTGGGCTATCCCATAACCAGTTCCAGCAATCTGTCCCTTCCAGAAACACCGCTTCAGGGGTGTCTGTAGGTTCGTCGTGAACAGGTCGACGATTTTCGTTTCTGAATTGAAGGCAGCAACAGTTCTGACATTAGCCACTGCTTCTCCTGCTAGCTGGGTGGATTTAGCATGTGCAGCTTCTAAATCTCCAGAGAATCCTTTCATAAACATTTTCTGTTCAAACAACATATGGTATTAGCTAATAGAAATACCAGACTCACCAACCAAAATTGACATATGGAAAAGACTGAATATTAAACAATTATGTAACGTCGGCCTAAAAACTCCTTAGGAGTGGCTTCTAAATATGCATTTGAAAGACTAAGCAACTATTTAGAGAAGCAAACCTGCAAAACCGTTGCCGCAACAACTACAGGGAACACAGCAATGAGGACGAGAGCAAGGCGCCACTGCAATACGAAACCAGCAGTGCAGGCAACTAACATAAGAGCCGAGTTCTGCATGATCACAGAAATCCTGTCACCTATGGCTGACCTGACATTATTGGCATCAAGAGCCAATCTTGCAGCGATTCTAGAACTCTCATTCTCTTCTTGGTCAAACCATGCCATTTCATTCTTTAGAACTGCTTCTATTAGTTTCTCTCTCACCCTCTTAGTCAGGTTTTCTCCCACCACATCCCAGAAGAAATGCTGCAAAGTATTGAAAATTAGGGCAGCTGATGAAACCCCAATCAGTAGATAACAGTACTTTCCAATCTCTCTAATCATATAGGCATGATCTGGATTGTAGTAGACACTGAGAACAGCACTAAGAACATATGCGAAGAATGCACTTAGTGAACCACAAACGACAGAACCTACGGAACCAACTAAAGCATATGACCACTCGGGGGAGTTCATCTTGGCAAGACGCAAGAAGGAACTATATTGTTCTCTAAATGCCAGCTTATCATGTCGATAATTAGGATATCCAGCATCCAGTGAGAGACTGAAATCTGAAGTAGAGAAATCAGACAGCCGGCGTGAGTATGGTGAACGGCCATAGGATGAGTTTCTGGTAATAATTGGTGAGCTGACAGAATTTCTTGCACTAGATGGCCTGAAAAATAGAAACAAGACAAGCAACAAGTTATTAGATTTCAAATTATATCTTCATCATCTAGGCTGAAGTACACATTATTGAGTTAGCATATATAGCAGGATAATCATGTTGTGCATTGTGTCGTGTTGTGCATTGTGCTTGCTAGACTTTATGACTATATTGTTACATACTGGGAACCTGTACCTCGCACTGCTTTTTCTGGCATTGTTCAGTGCTGTTTCGTGAGCTGCTTCTTGCATCTTAATGAGCTTAGCATACATACCATTTTCTCCTTTTGCCATTAGTTCATCATGTGTTCCAATTTCAGAAACACTACCTTGCTGCAGCACAGCCACAAGATCAGCCTTCCTAATTGTTGATAGCCTATGGGCAATAACTAGAGTTGTTCTTCCAATCATGAAGCGATCTAGTGCTTCTTGGACCAACTTCTCAGATTCAGAATCCAATGCGCTTGTTGCCTCATCCAGAAGTAAGATTGCTGGATTTTTAAGCATTGCCCTAGCAATAGCTATTCTTTGCTTTTGTCCACCAGAAAGTTGCAATCCTCTCTCTCCTACCTGTCACGAACAACAAGATATTTCACTTACTGCTTCTCCAATTTAGATGTATCATTCACAGTTTCATTGTCACCGTCTTATGATGAAGAGATGCACATGCCTACAGATTTAGGCATTTAATATGTGGTAATCATGTTTAATCACTTTTAAGTGTTTGCAGGAATTAGACCACCAAATGCTTGTACAGTGAACTCTTGTTACGATTATGAAAAGGGATAATACCAGGCTTGAAAGGTTCAACTAAATGTGGATACCTGTAACGACCTGAGCTTTTTTTCGATGTCTTATATTCAAATCTGTAATAGACATTCTAACGTCATCAATCCAATGTCTGCTAATTTAGAAATCTATTAAGCACATTCATGTTGTCCAGCTGCTAATTTGTAGCTTTGATTATATCTTTACTCTTTTATAGAGCCACAAAACAATCTATATAACCCGGGAATTTACGAATCAATGAGTAATGCTGTAGTTTGCTTGACAGTAACCTTGTTAAGGAAGTTTTTTCTATCCTTTTAAATGTCACAAGCCTTGAAATGTTTGCTTCCCTAAAGGAATAATAAATAAAGCCTAACCCTTTATTCTCCCACATGCACTGCTAAATTCAACCATGTTACCTTCCAGCATTGACTTTAAAACAGGTTAGGTTTGTTTGTTGACCAAATGAACTCCTAATTTAATATCTACATAAATCTTGCTAGTAAATGCATGTGAATCCAATATATAAGACATGCCCCTAAAACTACAAAAAAGATTTTCAAGATCCACATTAATTTCAACTTCAAGAAAAAAAAGAAAAACTCACTGCATTTAGTTTGCCCATTTCTTAAGGGCAAGAAAAAATCCATGAAGACTATTAGCAACTACAAGCAATTAGGGGGGCATTTAATATCTTGCCCACCACCTAAAGAAAGCTACCCCTTTATTCATCCTACTTACATATATTGCTTGTACTGCCTGAAAATTATGAGTAGGACTATGACTATGTTATTGTTTAATTAAATGGTATTAATTTGTGTAAGAATTCAGGGTAGACAACTATTTGACATTCAACCTTCAATCTTTCTATCTATATTATATCAGTGGGACCAACTCTAAATAATTGAAGTTTCCGCATTCAATGCTGGAGTATAATTTACAAGAATTATAGCCCATCAACAATTTCTTTGTACAACACAAGGTTCTTCTTTCCTTACCCCTGAATTTTTATGTACGGGTGGTGAAGTAATTGATACAAGAAAAATAAGGGGGGCTAACCAAATACTTCTTCAAATGATGTGTAGTAAGATTTTATTTTTCAATAGTAGACGTCTATTTTTCGAAAAGTTAGGGGGGGACCGTCCCCCTAGTTCCCCCACTAGTCTGAAAGACAGAAAGTGAGAAGGGTGCACAACGAAACACAGTTTTTGTATTACCTGAGTATCATAACCATCAGGAAGTTTAATGATGAATGAATGTGCGTTGGCAACTCTAGCTGCCTCTTCAACCTCAATTAAATTTGCATCAGGCCTGCCCAGAAGTATGTTCTCTTTGATAGTGGTAGCAAAGAGTGCCGGTTCTTGGCTCACTAGTCCAACTTGCTGTCTTAACCATTTAAGCTTCAATGACTTGATGTCATGCCCGTCCAGAAGAATGTGTCCTGCATAGATACTTTTTTAGTAACCAATATATCATTCCACGAACTACATGGACTATGCTCGTTTAAGTTTGAACACGATAAATATAAAAGTCTGATACATTTAAACTTCCACGCTAGAGGCATCAAGAATGACATTAATAAATTTGGTCTATTATGATGATATCGAAGTTAGTGAGACTGGGGGAGGAATAACTCATACTTATCATTGTACGAAATCTGCAATTTACCTGAAGTGGGATCATAAAACCTCTCAATGAGGGAAACAACAGTGCTTTTCCCTGAACCACTGCTTCCGACCAATGCAATTGTCTTCCCCGAAGGAACGGTAATGGTAAAATTCTTAAGTACTAGTACATCTGGTCTTGAAGGGTAGGAAAAATTAACATTTTTAAGCTCTACTTGCCCTGTAATGGACTCTAATTCCAATCCGGATTCAGCATTTCTGTCAACAGCCGGTTTATGATCAATTACTTGGAAAATTTTGGCTGCAGCCACTCTGGCCTTTGCAAATGCAGCCATACTTGGGGCAGATTGTCCCAATCCTCTGTCAATCAAGAACAGCATATTTATGAGAATTCAAAATAGCAAGACAAAGGGAACACTCAAAAAGAGATATCAGACAGTGAATACTTACATTCCACCTATCATCACAGCAAACATAGTTGATATTGCAAGTCCTCCATTTGTTAAATGATGCCTGACCAAATATCCCCCATACCATAAAAGAAGCGCATAGCAGCAAAATACAGTGAAATATGTAGCTCCTAATCCCAATCCTTTGGCAAATCCTGTCTTGTAGCCAATTTTCTGAGCAATCCTTAAGGCTGCAGTGTAATCTTTTAATGCTTTCGACTCGCCAACATATGCCAATACTGTCCTAATTTGAACTATAGTCTGCAAATTTACCAAAATAAGATAATTTCCATATACAAAACAAGGCCCGGAAGCAAATTTGCTGTAAATTCCGATGTTTATCACCTGTTCGACGATGTTTCCAGCTTGTGACAGTGATTCTTGACTCTTCCCGGAGAGCTTTGCCAATGTAGTTGCATGAATACCTCCAATCACAGCTATGAGAGGAACCACCGCAAGAGTAACCAAAGCTAATTGCCAAACTGCAGTAAAACCCACCACAAATCCAGAAACAAATGTTGCCATGTAATGTATGAAGTTACCCAACTGCAAAAAAATAACAACTTGCCTAGTTAGAACCAATCTAAGTCAAATTGAACTTATTTTGTTTCAATACCTTCTCGCTTATGGCATCCTGGACCATCACAGCATCAGTGTTTATCGCAGAAACAACGTCCGATGTTCTGAGATGTGTATCAAAGTACTGAATATCTTGATTCAGAGCAGCCTCCAAGAATTTGATCCTCATCTTTGTAGATTGTCTCTCTCCAGTCCACATCCAACATGAAATCTCTGTACCCAACAACCTTAATTAGAATTGTACTCTAAATCAACATAACAAGAGTAAACAATGGTTAATAAATCTTACCTGCCCATGAAGATGCCCATATTGCAGCACCAACTACCAGAAAATAAAATGCATACTGCAAATAGGAATCAAGAAAAGTAAAATCATCAGTTCTTCACTCACTTCAACAAACCTAATGAAACAAAAGTTCAATGATTTTTCTACTCCACTTCTTGATTTTGGCACTCCACTTATTCGATATTTTGGAATCACTATTATACTACAGTTGAAGTGCCGTCATCAACATCTGGAGCGAAAAAATCATTGAGCAAAAAGAAGTTCAAACCTTCAACACTTCTTCAGTCATCTTATCAACATTGTTCGCGTTAGAGCCAAAAGAATTCACAAGATCAGCAAAAAATCTGAGAAACAAAGGCAATGAGCAACCATGAACAAAAGCACCAACAGTACCAATACCCATGAGAACATAATCCAATCTATCAGCAAATCTGAAAAGCTCCTTAAATGCAACAGGAGGAGCTAATTGCTTATTATCTCCATCACCACCTTTCTTTTTCTCATTTTCAAAACTACCCATTTGCTTATTATTATCTTCAGCAAACACTTCCCTCTTATCAAAATCTTGGCTTTTCTTTTTCTCTTTTTCAATACTACCCATTTGTTTATTATCTTCAATAAACACTTCCCTCTTATCAAAATCTTGTCTTTTGGGTTGGGTATTTGGAATAATTGTAGTGGTTTTTGTAGAAGAAGTTCTAAGAGTTATAGTAGGAGTTGAAGGGAAGTTGTCAATGGTGTGGTTGGCTTTAAAGGAAGCACCTAAGTCAATGTCTGAAGAATGAGATGAGTCATGAAGCTCAAGGCCTTGCATTTCAGACCATCTCCATTGCTCTATGCTTTTTATCTCTTCAGATTCTTCGGACATTTCTTCGTTATTACATAATCTTAATTTCTTTCTTTCATATTTGCACCTTATAAAATACTACTAGTAGTACTATATGTGTCTCTCTCCCTCTCTCTCTCTACCCACTTTGGTGCTCTGTTTTTACTGTCATTCTTTGGGATTTACCGTTTTGTTTAAGGTACAAAAAGAAAAAAGGGTATGCCCACAATTTAGATCCTAGTCAAATGCTCAAACCTTAATTTTTTAATATTAAATTAAAAGATTCGAAACATGAATTTTATGTTAAATTTAATGTCTTACTCGGTGATGGCTATATGGTGGTAGATCGAAATATATTGCATATTACACTTTGTGTGATACATATATGTTATATTTCGTTAATATTGTGGCACGTGTATTGCTTATTATTGTAATATCGATGCATTATTAACTTTAAATATTACACAAGTGTAACCATGAGAAAGGGTGTCGATGTAACATGTTCTACATCATTGTTGGATGTTTCTTCAGCTATTTGTATATAATGTTTTGGACTATTTTTATAATTGTCAATTGATTTTATAACGAAATGTCAAAACGTGTATAAGAAATAGAAGAGGAGTGATTAGCATGCTCCCAATTGACAATTGTGGTGGATTATTGATGAGTAAGAAGAAAAGCACGGGGCACGGGGCACGGGCCACAAGCACGCACAAAGAAGAATAAAATTACAGAGAAAACAAAACCCAAAAAAAAAGTGAGAAAGAGACGACTTTGAGGGTCCCCAACTAAGGAACCAAAGGATGCTGTCTAGTGCCCAGACTTTTAAGTTATGTATGTTCTCTCTTTTTTATATTTTCGAACTACAAAAAAGATAAATTGTTGTTTTTTTATAAATTTTTAACAAAACAAATGCATATATAATTGCATGTAATGCTACTTTTATTTCGTTAAGGGGAAGGTTTCTTTACAAAAATTAATTTTGAGCATATGTTAATGTTTAAGCCAAAATTTTGATATATAAGTCCTCAGAATAAAGTAGTTAGCTAATCATGTGTATCTTTTAATTGTTATTCAAAATTATGTGTGTATTATTAATTTGATAGTCGGGCTAGTAGCTCCTAAAATTTAATTTTTATAATTGAAATCAGTTCGGATTTGATCCGTTTAATTTTCCAAACGTCTTCGTTCAGGTTGTGTTTTTTTTTTTTGCACACTCACTGCCTACAAGCTAGCTACTATGTCAAAAAAAATTATAATTGAAGAGGGAAAATGTAAAACACAAGTTGCAATGTGTGTTTATTATTGCCTTTTCACTTTGAGGTACCGTCCTTACTGAATTATCGAGAATGTTGACTTCTATTGTTCATCTACACATGAAAATTTTCAAATTTGAAGATATATGAATTTGTATTCTGCATAATAGAGAAATAATGAAAATATGAAATAACCATAAAGTTTGACTTGTGTGAGTTTGTAATACACATGCTAATTGTGTTTTACGCTATAATCGATCTATGTTACTTGCTTTACTAGTTAATTCAACCCCTCCACCCCGGCCTACCCCCCCACCCCCACACCCCCACCACACACACATCCTTTTTTTTTCATCTCACGACTCTCGAAGATTAATAAAAAATTATCAAACTTCCATTCATAGTCAATTCATTTTTAAGCTATATATTTTTGAATTTTCATCACAATTCCAAAAGCTACTATTATATACTACACATAAATATTATTTATCGTGTTGATAAAGATCAATTTTAGGGTTGAGTTTTTGATTTGTTGAATTAAATTTTTGTTCAATTCAGATTAGTATAATATTTATTCCAAAATGTTAATTATGATTTTCCAAAATTTAACATTCTGGCAGATTTTAATTCGTTGTATGAAAGGAGTAGTTGCCTATAATTTGATTATAGGTTACAGGTTATAATAGACCATGCTCATATCAGTAGTGTTTAATATTAAGAATATTATATGGGATATATATTTATAAATAAATTGATTATATGATTTTATTAATATCTTTAGAATGAAAGGCGCCGTTTTCATCGACTAATGTAAAAATAAATTTTTCAGTATCTTCATACATGTGTAATTCGATATCCAAACTTTAGTAGTATTTAAAATATAATAATAAGAAATGATATAAGAGCTTTATAATTAAATAAATCAACTTAGAAAAGAAGAAGAAATCTTGAATCAAAAGAACAACAGGTTGGACATAATCGTTTTTTCACTGTAATTTGTCTAATCTGCTTCGCTCGTTGTAAAACACCACATACTTCCACCATATATGTCCTTATCGAATCACTCTACCACAAAAGTGGATCTTGGTTATTAATTAATTAAACAAACTACTTATAATGTAAATTAATTAAATGAGACTTAGAGGTATTTATTTGATTAGTAGTTAATCTATCTAATTCTCTAAATAGTTTCTTAATCGTACGTATTTTAAAATAAAGTTGAGTCTCCCCAATCTCTATTACAAATTTTCTGATCAGGCGGATTGTAAATTGAGGGATATGTCCTGATAATAACAGTTTCGTAGGGGACAGAAATTATTAGGATACAAAAACATAAACAACCCTTCCAATATTTCATCAAAATAAACGGATTCAAACTCATAATGCGTGTATTTCTACCCCAAATCCCCAACCAACTTTTCACTCAATCACTTACGTGTAGACTATATAGCCGTAGACATGTTTAGTGATTCATGGTAATGTTTGGTTAGAACTTAAACTTTCTCTTTAGACCTTATTTACTTTAGCCTATTTAGCAAATTCGTTTAAATGAACAAATCCAACACTCACTTCATCTCAATTAATCGATAGGATAAGTTTTTAAAATAAGTTGCTAAAAGTTTTTGTTGCTAGAGGTTTTAAATTTATACAATCTTTTTAAACTAAGAAATGTTAACATTGAATTAGGGGTAAATCAAAATTGAGTTGTTATGTATTTATTTACACATAGCAGGCAAAATTATTACAGTAGATGAATATAGTGTAATTATGAGTGAATAATAAATTCGGAAATGAAAATGAAGGAATAAATACATCTGTAATTTCTTTATTTCTTTCTAACTTTTTAACAATTACACTTGTCAGAATATCTTCACAAGATCTGCAGATTCCGACTCGCTGGATTCCTTTTTTACAAGTTGAAATAAAACAAAAAACAATTCAAGTTAGTACTAACACCAAATTTAATTGTTTCGTACTATTTTCATACAAAGTACACATTTGATCCCCTAATACTGACTACTCTGCCTCCAATCAAAATTTACTTCTACTTATAAATTAGTTTTATACAAGTTTATTACTTATAGATCTCAAATGGTTAAATATATCATATACTCCTTATTAGCTTAGTCCAACCTTTCATTATGTAATGAGGTTAATTGATCTAGTACCAGTTGAAAAGACATGTCTCATTTTAATAAATTGAGTTATTAGATGAACTAGTAATATTATTTGTTGGGAACTCATCCAGAATTTTAATACTCATCATTCAAAATACAAAATTTCAATAAAGACATTAGGGACGGACCGATTTTGCTATAGGACATTCTTTTTATTATTTAAAATAAAACATTATATGGGTGTTTATTTTAGATAAAATAGAAGTCAATTAAACAAAAATGAAAAAATATGTTCGGAAGAAGTTTTGGACCAAGGACGACCTTCTAAATATTAGACAAAAACTTAATTATTTGAGTTATTTAGTTTTATATAGTGTGTTTATGTGAATATCTATAGTACTTTAGAGGCCCACCTATGCCTTAAAGATATTCATATTCACTCCAGAATCACACAAAATAAACTACTATTTATTTAATAGGGTCGGTTTATTTTTGTGAACTATTTATTTTAACGTAAAATATGCACGTGAATGCTTTAAAGGTATTCATTTTATAGAGAATCCGAATAAAGAAAAAAGGAAAAAATAATATTTGGAATACGAGATAGTATGAACTAGAAAACGTACATAAATTGGCTAGATAAAGACTTAGTCGCTTATTTGAAATATTTACTTTTATGTAAGGTATACATGTGAATATTCCTAGATCAGTGTAAATTCGTCAATGGTTATGTAATCTATCGATACATTTATATTTTATAATTTAATATAATATGAGAGTCAAATTATTGATGAAGTGATAGCTAGGTTACATAATAACTTCCAAAAGAAAATAAAGGCTCAGTTGTTAAAGTCTCATCTCTCTTTACTCCTTATTACCTTACACATCAAGTCTTCAACCACTAGAAAAATGTTTTAAGTTATATACATGAGTACCATTAATTTAATTAGATTCACTTCTAGTTAATGTCTTCAAATTATTCTTGCATATTTGATGGCAACTAAAGTTGTTGGAATTCCCACATTCAAGCATTATTTTAAAAGTGATGCAAGTCAAGAATCTTGTTGTGTAAAAGTTAAAAAAAGTCAAAATTGGAAGTGGTACACTATGCAAATTGTGGAAAATTTGAAAAAGGCCTTTTATGGAGCAGCATACATAGTTACATATGTCTTCGAGAATTGTGATTCAATGTCCGACGTACTCCAAAAATAAATGAACCCCACTGGAAGAAAAAATTGGGTTGTACGAGCCTTATAAATTATCCTAGCTAGAAAGGGTTCTTCGAGTTGTGTAGTGTGTACAATAATCCATTCAAAGAAATTTGTGTTTTGGGGGAAAACAAGTTCTTGACTGGAAAAATATTGGACTTTGGAGAAGCTAATAATAATCAACTTAATTTTTTAATGTTTCTAGTAATGTTTTTATAGCCTAACCTTACTCTAAGGTACAATGAATTCCTAGCATCTAGTAGAAAAAAAGATAAATGATTAAGAAGTTTTTTAAAATTCTAATTCTTGGACATAATGAAGACTTCGAAGAGTCTGAATTATGTACGAGCATTGTGTTTTAATATATATTTGAAACACCAATCTTGCGTTTTGTTTATTTATTTTTTATTTCTCGAATCAAATAGTGGAAGAATGAAATTGGTGGGAGCTCGGATTCGGAGGAGCTTACGTCTAAGGACGAAATCAGGATGAAATTTGAAGGGGGCAAAACTTAAAAAACTTAAATAGAGGGGATAATTTTAAAAATGAAAACAAAAAACGGGAAAAAATAGTGTAAATAATACACTCTGGGGATTTGAACCTTGGTATATTTAACCAAATCCAATACTTTTGTCAACTACACATGTTGGTAATTCATGTAAAACTCTTATCTTATATCCTCAATTCTCAAGAATCTAAAAGGGCACAACGTCCCCTATCTCTAGTGATTCCGTCCCAACTTGTATTGATCGTTTTCAGATCGAGTGTATCAATACATATCTTGTTTTTATAAATTAAAAAATATATGTACAATAATTTGAAGAAATTAATGTAATAGCGACCTATCATACATTGTTATAGCACCTCCAATGAGGGCGTGGGTGTCACCAAAATAGTAAGTGAACAGTTGAAACACAAGTAACAAGTCAAGAAAATAGCAAGTTGTGTACTTCTAGAATGGGGAATTGCAAGTTACCAAATGAAACACGAAAATGGAAATTAGTACACACTAATTCAGAAAGTTACACTCCCTCTTGTTTGGCTTATGAGTTAGATATGTGGATGCTCACTAGTTCGTGCATCTTGTCCTTTATGGGACCATACATGCTGTCGTCCATTTCTAACATTTTACATCCATCCATCATCCATTCTACTCATATTCAATGTATGCTACTACATGCTAGAAGAGTATGTAGAACAACCTATGGCTTGATTTTGATGTAGTGATTAGTTGTTTTCTATGTCCCCTATGTGTTTATATGAATTGGATGTTGATGATCATGGATGGAACGAACCAAAACTGACATGCCAGAAGCAAAATATATAAAAATATTGAAAAAAAATTGACCCGAAATCATCATAGGACAAAATGTATAGGGGGATTAAGTGAGTCTTAACTCGAGATTAAAGGAAGCTTGATTCGAGAACCTGATATGATATGGACAAACATTTAACGATTAGGTAATAGATTATTGGACATAATTTAAAGAGGACTTTATTAATTCATTGAATAGTTAGGTTTGGTGTCACATACTATGTTTTAGAATGCATGCTACAATAGTCAAGATCTTAAAAGTAAAATGCTCAATTATGAAGGCATCAAGTGTCATCATGTCAAAAAGGAAGGTGAAAATAATTGAAAATTTTCAAACATTAGATAATATCCAAACCTAAGTTGGTTGAAATAATAAATCTAGAGAGTCGGTGGTGATTACTCATTAGGTAGTTTAATTATTAACTTGCTAATAAACAATTTGATATTTTCATCCCTATTTGGAATTTCCTTAAAAAAGAGATAGCTAGTCAATCAATGTTTTTATTTAAACAAAATTAATACTCCATTAAGTTAAAACTAAAATCATGAAAGGATAAACAAATCTTCCAATTATTTTGCATCGAAGAATAATTTTGGACTAGTTAGATAATACTCTCTCCATTTTTATTTAATTATCGTTTTGATAAAAAAAAATTGTTGAAGTTAGTTGCTTGTCATAGTATAGCATAGTATATTTTAATTATCAATCGTCCAATAATATAGTTTCAATCAGTTGTCACTTCACATTTCTAATATACTTTTAACTGCTTTTTCTTTTTCGTAACCTATATAAAATGACTAAAACGACAACTAAAAAACAAAACGAGTAATTCATAAGGGTATATTCTCATCTCTCTTGGTCAATGCATTATTACGAGCCTTATTTTCAAAGGGATGTCAACTATTCACTACTACCCATTTCCCCACCACCAATTAAGAAGAATAAATTATTGTTTAATTAAAAAATAAATGTCTTTTCGAATATGATGAGCCTAATGGCCACTTAATGAGTTTTTATAAAAAAAGTGGTGCATGTGATGGTCATTATGTCTTGGCATTGTCTTGCTTGTGGTTAAGTGTGATTTATTATTATAATCTGTTGGAATTAATCAGATAAGAGTACTAATTAATCTTGATTAATAAACCATTATGGTAAAGTGGTGGCTGTTCAACAAAGTTTATGATTCCAATGTGTACATCATTAACGACTATTCCACGTTTGTTCTTCTAATCTTTCCGGATTTTACGATAATATTATGCGTCTTGCATTATTAATTTAGCTAATCATTTTCTTAAAATATTCAATCTGTTGAAGCTGAATTTTTAAGTTTGTAAATACTCCATAATATTTTTGAGGTTCGAATCTATTGACTCTCATACTTCAAGATCCTGTTATTTTGGTCAATGAATTGCGTGATTTCAGTAACTACAATTAATATATGTAAAATTATATATAAATTTATAGATATTTTTGTTCACTCATCAGCTATAATTTTGGATAATTTGTTATTGAAAAATTTGTTTTATTTTTTGGAGACTACAAACTATTTGTAAGTATGTGATTGGTTAGTTCACATTACAAGAAAATATAGGACTAACGTTCAATCATACATATTTCAAAATGTTGCAAAATGTTTTGGACTATACATATTTCAAAAAGTGTTCCACTTGATACTTTCGTTATGATGACCATTATATTAACTTTTGTTGACAAATTGGTAGGGATAAAATTGCCCAAAACTCATTTTTGAGGTAACTTTAACAAAAAAATTGAGACAAGTATTTTGTATGGATGTTATTTGGACTAATATTAAATTAAATTAAACAAAAAAGAAAAAAAGAATTATTTGTTTGGGAAAAAATTATAAATTTACAACAAAATTAATTTTGGATAATTTTGCTTTTGTCAATTGTCAACAAAAGTCACGGTCAATATAATGAAAGTACCAAATGTGACACTTTCTAGAACATGAGTAATCGCAAAAGACATATATAAAATGATGAACGTTTATAAAATATGTCTAATTGAACGTACCATTAACCTTAAAATATACTCCCTCCATCCCTAAAAGATTGTCACATTTTGACTTTTGTTAGTCAAACATTACGAAATTTGTTGATGAATTCCTATTAAACGATAATAAATAATATAGTCTTGTGGGACCTTGTTAGATTCGTCTCAATATATATTTTTGAAATATTAACTTTTTATAATTTTTTCGCATGTAGAATAGTAGTTATTTATATTTTAAATTGTGTTTTGTTGACCACCAAAAGTCAAAATGTGACAATCTTTTAGGGACGGAGGGAGTGAGGTAATTGCTGAAATGGTCCCAGTAAGTGGGTGTCCGTTGCACTTTGGTCCTTGTAAGTGGGACCGATGTGCAAATGGTCCCTGATAGTGTGCAACTGGTGCGGAAATGGTCCCTATTTTAACGGATCCGTTAGTTTTTAACGTTTTTGATATTTTTAAGGTCATTCTGGGGTGATTTCATGATTTTGAAGAGTTTTGGGCATCCTGGGTCGTGTTGTAGTTTGAAACTTCAAACGGCTATAACTTTGCGCTCAGGTGTCCGATTGGGATGAATTTTATACCGATTTCATGTATTTTTTCGAGACGAATCTAATGACAGACAACCAAAGGTGGTCTGGGTCATTTTTTGCCCTCAAAAACCCTTTTTATGGCTTAAAATGATATTTTTATGATTCACACTACATTTTTTAAATCTTCAAAAGATTTTATGATTCCCATCCAATAACATTGTTTTTTTAAAGTACTATGATATTACTTTAGAAGCTTACTTTATCACAATTAAGCATACAAAAGGTTGGTAGGATATAAGTAAGGTTAAAATAGATATCATTCCACAAAAACTTGTCATAATTGCTTAACTAAAGCAAAAAACAAATCCCTTTCTAGAATAGGATCTAAGAAGTAAGCACCAAAAACTCTTTTATGGCTTAAAATGATATTTTTATGATTTACACTACTTTTTTAAAAATCTTTAAAAAATTTATGAGTTTCATCCAATAACATTGATTTTTTTACAATAGGATCTAAGAAGTAAACATCAAAAGAAAAAACATAGTAGTATTTTTAGTTAAAATACTCTAGAAAGGGATGATAAAAAGATAAAAGTAAGCATAGAGATTTCGAAATCACCGTTGCTTAACTAAAGAGACTTGTTTTTGCTTTAGTTAAGCAATTATGACAAGATTTTGTAGAATGGTATCTATTTTAACCTTACTTTTATCCTACCACCTTTTTGTATGCTTAATTGTGATCAAGTAAGCTTCTAAAGTAATATCATAGTACTTAAAAAAACAATGTTATTAGATGGGAATCATAAAATCTTTTAAAGATTTAAAAAATTTAGTGGGAATCATAAAAATGTCATTTAAGCCATAAAAAGGGTTATTGAGGGCAAAAAATCACCCAAACCACCTTTGATTATCTGCCATTGGATTCGTCTCGAAAAAATACATGAAATCGATATAAAATTCATCCCAATCGGACATCCGAGCGCAAAGTTATGGCCGTTTGAAGTTTTTCGAACTACAAGACGACCCAGAATGCCCAAAACTCTTCAAAATTATGAAATCGCCCCAAAAATGAACTTAAAAATATCAAAAACGTTAAAAACTAACGGATCCGTTAAAATGGGGACCATTTCCGCACCCGTTACACACTATCAGGGACCATTTGCGCATCGGTCCCACTTACAGGGACCAAAGTGCAACGGACACCCACTTACTGGGACCATTTCAGCAATTACCTCCGGAGGGAGTATTAGGCAAATTGTACAGTAGTGTAATAACCATTGGTTCTCTATAAATTTCATTTTGATTAGAGTAGCAATTAATCAAATTGAAGTTAGATTTTATTTTAATATACTGAATTTGACATGCAATAAGTAGGCTTTTAGTGAATCGCAAATTATATGGATGATATCGATTCTCATCAGAGAATGAAAAATAGTTTTAACAAGACGAACGATATGAAACATTAGTAACTTTTGCTAACTTTTTATTACGATCAATTAATTTTAGAAGTGCTAATATTCGATAACTTAAACTGCAAAATATATCAAAATTTGGTCATTTAACATTGACTTGAGGCTTTAGACCGATTTTTTCGTACACTTTTAACTGGAATATAGTAGCTTTATTATCAATACTTTAACATTTCTTAAATCATATTTTATAATTGATATATAAAATTACAATTTATTTTATAATTATATATTAATAAATAATTAAAAAAATCCTCCCCTTTCTCCACCCTCTCGAGTCCCCTACCATTCATGTCGTAAATTAGGATCCAATTAATCAAGAATCTCTCAACCACATAAGCCTAAATATATATAATTGCATATAATTTATTGAGTTGTTTACTCAACTCACAATTAAATATAGCTCGTGTAGATCTATAATTCGGCTCTTTTATTGTATTGACTTAAGCTTTGTTTTGTCTCCTTTTAAATTAAATGATTTTGAATCTTAAATTATACTCCCTCCGTCCCTAAATGATTGTCACATTTTGACTTTTCATAGTCAACAAAATAAAAATTGAAACGTAAATATCTCTTATTCTATATGCGAAAAAATTATAAAAATTTGATATTTCAAAAATATATATTGAGACGAATCTAACAAGATCCCACAATACTACTCCCTCCGTTTCTTTTTATTTGATTGTTTGAGCATTTTTTCTATGTTTCTTTTTATTTGATTGTTTACAATTTCAATGCACTTTTTACAATCCCAATGCACCTTTTTATAATTTCAATGCACCTTTTTACAATTCCAATACACATTTTTACAATCCCAATGTAATTTTTCACAATCTCTTAATAAAGTACTTTTTCCCCAAACAATCAAATAAAAAGAAACGGAGGGAGTATATTATTTCTTATCGTTTGATGAGAATTTATGATCACATTTTGTATTGTTTGACCACCAAAAGTCAAAATGTGACAATCTTTTAGGGACGGAGGGAGTACTAATTTTTTTACTAATATGTTGCCGGAAAAAATTAGAAGATCATTATGATTGTTAACATCAATCCACTAAAACGCGCCTGAACAATTTTACTCGATCAGCTATAATTTGAATTAATTGTATCTTTAATAATGACTAAATAATTAATATTATCACTAGCAGCATAAGAGTACTAGTTTAATTTATACAATTTCATTGGGGGTTAAAATCTCTCCTAGATAACTATAATATGTGTTGACAAGAGCCTTATCCACTAGATTAGTCGATTGACTCAACATTTCTATCTAGTCTTATACGCCTATTGTTTTGCTTGTGGGTCTAATGTGGACCGGTCAGCGGTCGACGGCTTTCAACTACTTATGAGTTTGTTGTAATAAAAATAGGGCATATTTTTAATCTTGCTACATTAATTGGCTACATCTTTGTGAATTTATGGGCACATATTTATATTTAATTGGACTATATATCCCTATATGTTGGGTATAGTTGAGGCAAGCTTTGGTAATGTGATTGGACTACAATATTCGAGGAAAATAATATAAAATTCATCATAATTGTTTTAATTTTATTAACACCTACTTAAATAGGCTTAATAAAAGTTGCCTAATTAATTAATTAATCTCCCTAAGCTAGTAAATTATCCTAATCCTGGACATAGCATCAACTTAGATATGATAAGTAAGTAGTGGTGAGACTTGAATATGAAGCATAGTTGAAATAGGATTAAATAAAAAAGACAAGAAAAGAGGAGACCCACTCTCATGAAGCAGACAGTATATAACTAGGACAAACACAATCATCATACTACTCCATATAGCATATATGGAGGATATTTGGGATTGAGTAAGGCTATTAATTAATAATAGCATTATTGAGGAAACATATTATATATTCATATTTATCACATTGTGGATATGCTTTGTGATCACATAATGTAATAATATGACCAATAGTTTTAAGAGAAACTAATTTTATGGTGTTATTTAAGAAATTAAATTTAATGATATGACATATATTTACAAAACCTTTTGTAATTTGTTGGTTTCAGTAATGAGATTGATTTTCGGTAAAAATTGAGGAAAATAGAACAAATTCAGTAAAATAACACCTTTTGATCATCCTTTTTTTTTTCTGGCACCCTTCTAAATTTTTTTGCCTACTTTTCACTTTACTCATTGGAATGACTAAATTATCCCTAGCCTCTTTCTTATTCCCCAAATATCCACACCCCACTATTAAGTAAATAGTGTAGGAAGGGGTAGGGGGTGTACAAGGGGTGGTTGCCGGCTTGTCGCGGATGGAAGGTGGTGGTGGTGGTTGAATGGGTAGGTTAGACAAAATAAAATATAAAAGGAAATTAAAAGTTGAGTCGCTTAGGTGCTATTTTATCAAATATTCCCTATGTCCCTAAATTATTGGTACATTTTGACTTTATATGGTCAAATTTTAAAAAATTTGATCAATAATTGTCATTAACCAATAAGAAATAATATAATCATATGATATCTTGTTAGATTCGTCTCAATATATATTTTGAATTATCAATTTTTTATAATTTTTTCATATGTAGAATAGGAGATATTTATATTTGAAATCGTATTTTGTTGACCATGAAAAGTCAAAATGTACCAATTATCAGGGACGGAGGGAATAATAGATTATGGTAAAAACAAAACTTCAAAAAATTAAATGAAAACAGTCACTAAAATTAATTGAATGTAGTATACTTTTTTTAGTTCGAATATGTAAATCGTTGCATATTGCTACATCGTGTAACAATTAGGTGCAGGTTACCTGCTCGTATAACGTTACAACTTCTTAATTGTAATTATTCTCAGCCTACAAAATAAAGAATCCTTAATAATTTGGGAGTAGTTGATTCTGAGGTTGGCATGCAATATATATACAACAAGAATCAAACGAAATTTCTTATTTCATTTTTATTAAATTTTAGAATCCTTAACAGTAGCAAAAATGTTCCCATCTTTAGGGATGAAAAAAGTGCCATAAATTTTATAATTTATCCCCTCAAATTCAACATATCAAATAGGCATATGATGAAAGAGATTATTAATTAGTGTTAAAAGTTTGGGATGGCCAACAAAATAATTTGCATCTTATTCTATAATTTGGCCATATGAATGCAGATGTGGCCCTAAACTTGCTTCCAAGTTGAGCATAAACTTGCACGGATATTCTCGTCTTTCTTGTAAATTTTAAATTCATTCCCTCATTCGGGTCACTTTATTTAAAATCCGTCATAAGGATCCCAGCTCAAATTAATGCGTGCTATATACATCTTGAAAGATTTTTAGTGGTCGCAAATATTACTTGCAATGACATAATCTGGATTCAAACTATTTCGAACGACAATATAAACGCTTTTAAAAAAATGTACTATGTGTTTAACTGTTTTAATCAAAGTGGGGGAAAAGGAGTAGGCAATGTGTATCCAAGTTAAACGATGAATGATTATATAGCATTTCAAGTGATAGTGGAGTATTTGGTTTGATATGCATGTGTATTTTAGTCATCATTCCATATTCATCAATGGTTGGCCCATGCACTTTTTGTCTCTTCCATTTCTTGTTTTAATTTTTTTCTTTGTAATAATGATTCCAATAATTTCGATCTTTTTTTTCTTTACACCACACATGCCCACTTTTCTGTTTTTGAAAAAATTGCACAGGACATTATTCCATTGAACTAAAATTCTTGAAATGTCATATTTACTTTTTGTTAAAGAAGCCAGCATGCATTGAAGAAGCATCACGCTCACACCTCAAAACCCAAATACGATGGTACGGAATTGGTGGGGTGAGGGTGGGGGGTGGGGGGGGGGGGGGGGGGGGGGAGGTTATTTTGAAGTGGTCATCATCTTCTCTTGTCCAAACTGGGCCAGCCTGACTGCATATATATATGAGAAGAAATACTATTCTTAGAATTGTCAAGAAGGTGCAAGCAAGCATGCATGCACACCAAATACTTTTTGATATGCATGGGTTCATTTGTATATAATTTCGACGACAAATTTATGTTAGCCGTCGAGCCCTAACAAAGCCTTCTTTATGTTCAAGTTTATAAAATAACAATGTCGTACAGAATAACATAGGCGGTGTTACTCATATATAACTAGCTTAAATACCTTGTTGATGTACCGAAGTCCAAACGTACTAAAATAAGAGAGCAATTTAACTAATCCTCAAGACTTTATTACTATGTATGTTTCAGAAAAGCAATTTGGTTTAGGCAAACGTTACATCATATCAACTTTTATATATATCTAGTCCTAGTAGAATTAGTAGTAGTAGAAGAAGAATCAATATTAAAGGTAGCTTTTAAAATCACCAACAAGCACTACCCCTTTACATGTGCTCGACATGTTATATCACAAGGACAAATTATAAACCAGATTGATTCAACTTCCATAAGTCACATTTGTCAATGAAAATGATAGGCTTTGACAATAACTATAACCTAAGTCAGCTGTGGAACAATTATATGTGGCCGATATTCCATCATCAACAACATATCCCAATGTCTCTCAAGAGGCTTCCACCTAGTAGGGAAGGGAGAGGTTGGATAGTACGAGACCTTACCCCTTTGATATAATGGAGGCTGTTCCCGAATATATGTGGCTGATGTTCTTGTAACAAAAATATCAAGGGAACATATGAGCAGACGAGCAGTTACAGATTCAAAGAGATCACATGGCTACTCAACTAAAATATGAAACACAAAGCTAAACCAAAGCCTAAACAGACTAATACAGGCCTAAATCAAGATTAGAATAGTTAATTTTCCAATTTGGCGTTTTTGTGCTTTCTCCTATTTCACTCTGGTTTCTTCAAGTTCAAGCAGTTGTCCGTCACTTGCCCAAATAAGTCTTGTACTTGCTTCAGTTCTTTTTCTGCATCATCATTAAACATTTGCTATGAATAAAAGATCTAGAATATATATCGAACTTGTGAAAAGTGAGATCAACTACCACGCAATTAGGCGCTGGGTGGATAAAGGATAAATAGACTTAGATTAGCATTCAAATACTGAAGTTCCACTGTTGAAAATAGATGACCTCTCCTCAATCATGTATTGTACTTTTTCCCTCTAAAGTCCAGATCTGGTGGGATGAAAAACAGTATACCTATTTTGAACTTCCCCTTGGGCCAGGTTCGCTAGTTCCCCATCCTTAGTTTCTTGCGTCTCTCTGCTGTCTATCTCAACAGGATAGAAAGCCCTACCCTTATGGAAACATGGATTTTCCTATTGGTCCAAGAGGGAACTACAAACACTATCTACTATTTTACAATAGATAAGAAGCACGGGTAGTGTAAGGATTCCACATTTGTGGGAGGGGAATGTTTAACTGGAACTCTACCTGCAGCTTCCAATTGCATTTGAAGTTCTTGGCCTATGGTATCATTTTCAGCCTGAAAAGAGTGGGTGCAAGCATGTGTGAGTTAGAAAAGGCCATGTACACCTTACGTCAATATCAAATTAAAGTTTTGGCTATCATAATTTATAATAGATAAGCAAAGGAAAACAAGCAGAGGTGTTCCATGCTAACCATTCATAAGTTTTTTTTCCAACTGAATGGCAATGATAAGCAGCAACCCAAATGATAGTAAGAACGAAAATAATCTTGATATGTTTTTGGTAGTGATAAATTATGTTATGGAAGAATCTTCAATTTGATACCTGGAGTTCGGCAATTCTTTTCAGTTGAGCTTCCTCTCCTCCCTCGGACAGAGGTAGTGCAGCAACCAGTGCATCAAACTGCATCAGCCAATTATATTATAAATGTGTCTAATTTCATAAAGGTGGACTAAAAATAACCTATAATGCAATAAAAGATAAGGATGCATAGTTTTATCCATATGTTACAGCAAAAACACTTCTCAATATTCGGAACATAATACTGTTGAGCTCATATATAGTTAACCATTAAGTTATCTTGAGTTATAAAGTCACAAAAAATTAATAATGAAATTGCCATCCAAATAGGTTCCTAAGTACCATAGCAGGTCCGTAATATACACAATTCTCGACATTTTCTACTTTAAGTTTTCAATTTGATAACAAATAGTAACAAAGGGGGAATTGTGTGATCAAAATCCAACCAGTACACAGTACATAGCAATTAACAAAAGACCGACTTCGTCCTCATATATTACACCTTGTCACCTTGATCAAGTAATAATGATGATATGCTGCCTTATTGCACCAACATAAGTTTCATCTTGACAGACATGAGATAAAACTAAAGTCATATTCATGATCCTGACAATTCTATACCTATTGCAGGGATATGTGGACTATCTCATCAATCATATTGCCTCGGTAATAAACATATTGCAGAGGCACATTGAAGGAGAATACGAGTTCACATCTAATGCTTAGACCAATAACTAGCTGACGATCCAAGAAATTTCCAAAAGAAAATATCTTATCGACAATTTGAGCAATCCTAGTCATCAACTTTTCTAAACCTCTGATAGGTTAACAACAGAATTACATTCTCAAAGTTATTGCGAACCTGCTTGGCAGCCTTAACCAGAGCAGCACTCATGGTCTTGGGCTGCTCAGAAACAGTAGTTGCATCTTCAGTAACATTTGGGTTTGAGGGGGGTTCTGGATAATCAGAAGATAATCGTACTGGAGGGGCATCCCTTTGTAGTGTCCCAAATGTATTGAATGCAACCGATGCTATCGTATTAAGTTGCTCTTGGAGCTGTGTAATTATATCCATCCTCAAACAGATCGTGAAGCAAATTGTTCTGTCTATAGTTGAGTAGATGTGTGTTTCCTGAATATTAAAAAATGCAATGTACAATTGTTAATACATATTCAACCAGCACTCAACTGTTCTAAAAGCCTCCAATTTCAAACAATTCACTCGACTAGAGATATAATTATTGAATTTGAAATGTATAAAATGGTTTAGCAAAAAGTGGACCATATAAATAGAGGGTTAAAAATCTATATTTCATGTAGATTAAAAAAAACAATCCAAGCAACAAACTAAAACCACTTTTTTAGTGTCCCACTCTGAGCCTCTGACATAGGGTTGTGAACGAGCCGAACCCTATTGCATAATGGTAGGTTCGAGTTCGGCTCGGTTACTGTTCAAACGTTCGGATTGGTTCAGCGCGAAATGGCCGAACCTTAAGTTTCGGTTCGAGTTCGTTGGTCAAATTCATTATTATCTCATTTCATCGTAATCATCGAATCCAAAAATGAAGGTTCTACTTTTATTATCTTGGCTGGGCAAGATGTACATACAATAGTCAAAAGAGGTATAATAGAGAACAAAATTGAGCAAATATATAAAAACACATACACAGTCACACATCCTAATACAAACTGTATTGCAATAACGATATATCAGTCAAACTTCAATCCCCATTTCAGCACTTATCGACATTGGAACATAACAAAACTGTTCCCCAAATAATATTCATAATGCAATTCAAACATCACTCATCCTCAATCCAATGCACACGCTATTACATAAAAAATATGAAGAACCTACAAACAAGATTAAAAGCTAAACCTTTCTTACCATTCTAAAAATATACCATTAATTCCCAGTAGCTGAAAAAGGGTTGAACCCGCTATAGGTAATATCCAAATATTCCACTAATTCCCCAAACAAAGAATCTATTTCATTTTGTAAAATAAATGTAGACGATAATGAGAAAAGTAAATTATTGATGGAACCTAATACAAAAGAATCTAACCAACATTCCTCATCAATCCTATATCAAACAAAATTATGTGAACTATAATAAAAATTAAACAAAAATTTAACTAATGTAGTATTTACTAATTAATTCATAAAATTAAACCCATTCAGTACTAAATTAATATCAAAAAACAAAACTAGATGATTTACTAATTGCTTATTACCCTAATTAATATGCAAAAAATTGAAATGAAATAGATTACCTGGACGATTTGGCCTTAATCGATTGGGGTTTGAGTCAGAGTGGCAGATGGCGGCTTTGGCGGAGGGATGTTGTTCCTACGATTGGGATGGGATCGATTGCTCAGTTAATTCCTTCTGTTCTGACTGGTCAGAATGTTGACGGAGAGGGTGACCGGGATTCGTGTCTGTGTGGGGAGGGGAGGGAGGGGGGGGGAGGAGGAGTTGAATATATCGATTTTTGGATAATATAATTATTCTCAGGCCAAAATTAAAATTTAATTGATACTACTTTATACAATAATAAATCTACTTTATATACATTCTTATTATATACTCCCTCCGTCCCTAAAAGATTGTCACATTTTGACTTTTGGTAGTCAAACATTACAAAATTAGATCATAAATTCCCATTAAACGATAAGAAATAATATGGTCTTGTGGGACCTTGTTAGATTCGTCTCAATTTATATTTTTAATATATTAACTGTTTATAATCTTTTCGCATGTAGAATAATAGATATTTATGTTTTAAATCGTGTTTTGTTGACCATCAAAAGTCAAAATGTGACAATCTTTTAGGGACGGAGGGAGTATTATAATCCATAGTCAATAAAGTTAAATATTTCTGGTATTTATATCATTTATTGAAATCCATCCTGAGTTCTTTATCCATATAACGACATACATTTGAGTTAGTTGAATTACTTATAACTAGGACGGTGTACAGATCGAACTATACCGAATATAGCGATTTTGGTTCGTACGGGTTCGCACTTTAGGTTCGACTTGATCCGAAATGTACAACCCTAAGGTGAAGGTTCTTCTTGCGCTCGGTCCGGTTTTTGTACTGTTACCAAATAGTTCGGTCCGATTCTCAAATAGTTCGATTTGATTGGCAAAAAGTTCAATGTGATTGTGTATTTGGATGAATGAGAGGGAGACATATGATGACTAGGGGTCGAAGTAATTTTTAGAATTTAGTTTTTGCTTAGCACTTTCAAATCTGGATTGTAGAGTATATAAATGAGTCAAAATCGTGTATTAATATGTGAACCGTACTAAACTAAAATGTTTGATCCGGTTTATCAAACTTTGGCTTTCACCGTATGATTAGATATTTACTAGTGCATACTCAACCACAAACTAAACTTTTTCAAATTAATGCGAAACGAAATCAAAATTTTTATATTCATCCGAAGTCCTACTAATAACCACCACCAACGGCAAAGGTTATTAGGACTTGGGATCATCTAACTTGTTAGTACTTCATAGTTTATATACTCTTTCAAATAGTTTTAGAATTATTTTAGTTGATATTTTACATTTTTTCTAAAATTAAGACTATTGTCACTTTGCTTTTACTAGGAGACAATAATGAATGAGAGTAACTTTTAGCTTCTTCTTTTTTAATATTGAATAACTTCCTAATATTATTATGACAAGAAAGTATAATTGTCATAAAATTTTCATTTCTACTAATACTTTTCTTTATAAAATTTTCATTTCTACTAATACTTTTCTTTTTAATATCGTTTATAGAGATTAGGTTTGTTTATCATAGATACCAAAAACAAACTCGATTTTCTCTCTTTTCCCTCATTTGCAAGAGAACAAATTAAATGATGTGGAAAGCAGAGATGATCTAACGAGGGTGGAAGCCTCAACCATTTCACTATGTATATTCATGATGTCCACTGTCCACATGTCATCAGAGACGGACGACACTTGAGCAAAGAAAAGTGATGAATAATAATAGAAGTATTTCTTTTGTAAATTAGCGATGAAATGAGATTCGAACCCAGACCTTCTGATCATTAACGAGACCCTTTTTCACTAGAGTATTCGAGTATCTCAATTATAATAGAAGTATTGTATAAACTAGAATGCAAACGTATGATCCAACAACAAATTATCAATTCTACCACCCTCAACATGATTCATGTATATCTAATACCATCTTTAAATAGCCTAATAAAATTAAATAATAACTATTACTACTAGTCTACTACTATTACTAAATGAATAAAATATGAAGATAGATGAACCTACTAAGCATGCTATTTTGACTCAATTCTTGGAATCAAAAGTCCAAGGAACATGCAAATCACCATAAACACAACATCTATGCTCATTACTGTTCTCAAGAGGAAATTGAGGCCAACTGAAGCAGTACTCAGAGCTCTGATTATACTCATCAAGCAGACTCGGAGCTGGTGTCTCCCAAAGCATATAATTCCCATTTTCATCTCTAAATATATCAGCCTCATCAAGCACAGAGCAAGAGCTATAACTCTCTATTTCCCCCATCTCATCAGTAACACTAAAACCATTATTATTACCCCGTTTAGGCGGGAGCCTCTCAGACACAACGACATTGGGACATGTTGATGTATTCATAACGGAAACATTAAAACCATCGTTACTACTATCATCAATATTTTCTGGCAAATTTAACTTAGCGTTTGGGCCATAAAGCCGTCTTGCGGAATCATCATAAGCTCTTGCAGCTTCAACTGAAGTGTTGAAAGTGCCTAACCAAACTCGAGCCCCTCGATTTGGTTCACGAATTTCAGCAACCCATTTACCCCAAGTCCTTTGTCTCACACCTCTATATGTACATAATGCATTTTCTGGACCTCCTTTTCCCCTCATGCACCCTTTTCTTGATTTCCCACATTTTTTCTTCTCATTATTATTGTTTTTAGTTAAGGACTCAATATTTTGCATATTTAAGGGTATTTTCTTGAATTTATTTGAATATGTTGGGTTGAGTTTATGAAGCCAAGTAAGATGAAAGATATGAGAATGATGAGGTGAATTTATAGGGAGGGGAAGGACAAGTGTAAATAGGATTAGTTGGTTAGATATTGAGCGAGGAGACACATGTTTGCTCTGAGAGCTCACATATGTTGCCAATAATTGGTCTGAAATGGATATGGAGGAGTTGATTCTTTGAACTTTTTCATCCTATATGTTTTTTATTCGAATCCAAATGCGTTTTTGGCAGAGCAAGTTCCAACGATTTTCCAATAGTAGTCCAAGCAAGTGTAAACGTATGTTGCTTTACATGAAAGTTAGATATGAATTAAGATAAAAGATAATTATTTGTAGTCGTTATTCGTTGAATGCTTATTAAAAAGATATAAAATAAAGTTGATATACTAATTTATAAGCTATGTTAATCATTAAAAATGTACGTTGTTCCATAAATTCGACTACATAATTTTGTCGTCGTCATAAATTTATCGTGCCTTATATTTTCTGAGGGAGCAAACAGAAATTGTTATTAACATAGTAGTAATGTTAATTGTTGGTTGGGTGTTGAATTTAAACAAGTCTACCTATATTGGTGTTTGAAAATAAAATACTTTCGTCCGTCTCTTTTTCTAATAAGGTCATTGTTATTTTTGAAATTAAATTTTTTAAAATTTGATTACGAAGTCTCATTAACTAATATTTTTTTATGTTTTTTTTATTTGTCTTTTTAGCCTTAATTTTTTATTTCTAAATATTTATCATTTTACATTTATAATGTACTTTTTGACTATTTTTTATTTTTATTTAATTTATGTGCAAATGATTAGAAAGATAAACAAAAAAAACAGAAATAATAAGAGATAAGATAGTTATATTAGATATTTATAAATTTAAAAATACTTTATTTGAAAATTGTATTTTAATAATGGTGAAAAATGAAGAGTACGGAGGGAATAGTAGTATCTTTAAAGCTAAGCAAGAGAGTGATGATCTGATCTTGGAAAAGAGGGCCTGCAGATGATATGGGGGTGACCGTGGGCAAGGACAAATAAGGAGATGGAGGCTGCATGCAGTTTATGATTCTGATGAAGATGAGATCATGTTTCCATGTCCCAAAGAGGAAGCCATTTGTCATTATTACAAATTAGCAATGCGGCGCTCAGTTTGCATGCCACTGTCTCACTTTCATACAGTTGTTGCTGTTTCCGATATACCAATTGTCCTAAACAGGACAAGCCTATTGTAATCAAAGGACCTCGCTCATGGTTATAATTTATAAACTTCCATTATATTTAACCACCCTATTATATTACCTGACAAACTATATTAATTATCAATTTATTATTCATACATATTAACGAGCTACATAAGCAGATCATCGAGCTAACTCAAATGAGCTATATATAGGGTCGAAAAGCGTGACTCATTCAAGTTCGAGCCGAGCTTTGCGACTCCATTTGCTCGAATTTCAATAAGTGAATTGCTTAGTCTAACTTCACTCATACACAATATTATTACCAGTCATTTAACGATTAATTGTCATTAACTAAAAGTAAGTAACTATTTTAGTTATGGGTTAGAATTTACTTAATTTTTTAAACATGCTACTTAAGAAGGTTGAATTGACATTTCAGTTAATTGTTTAGGCAGAAAATAAAAAGAACTCCTATATAATTGATTGCTCCACATATCACTCAATATCTTTATCTCATTTTTAGTTAGGGTTTTTCTAAAATGTGTCCTTATGGCACAGGTTAAGAAACTAATAAGGGAATAAAATTGTTAATTAATTGCATTTCAAATTTGAATGTTGCCTTATGCGCTTATAAATGTTAAATTGTATTACCATATTTAGAAAGACCCTTTTAGTTATAAGTTAGTGCAACTTTCGTTCCTAAATGATTGATACATTTTGACTTTTCATGGTTAACAAAATATGATTTCAAACATAAATATTTCATATTCTACATATAAAAAAATTATAAAAAGTTGATAGTTCAAAAATAATATTAAGACGAATTAAGAAGATACCATATAACTATATTATTTCTTATTGGTTAATGAGAATCATTGATCAAAATTTTTAAACTTAGTCATGTAAAGTCAAAATGTACCAATCATTTAAGGACGGAGGGAGTAATACTTTATATCGTTGAATCTTGCTTATAGAGAATAATGAGACATCATAGATTAATTGAGATTTTTCAAAGGGGGACTGCTCACCTAGCCTTCATGATTTCGAAGATCTTTTTGTATTATCCAACAACTTCTATTTTTGAGAAGAGATTACATATTTTCTATTATTTTTATTTCACAAACTAAGAATAATTTTCATGAATATGTTGTTTGTTCTCTCTATTGTATATTTCTCTCTATTGAATAATAACTTTTATTTTTATTCTCTCTATTGTATATTTCTGTATATTTCTATTCGACTTTTATGGAGATTATTACACGGTAGATCTTGATTCATTTAATAAGTAAGTACTTTTTTGTTTGTTAAGAGATCTGATCTAAATAGTATGGTTTAATTTTATATACTTTAATGGTTATTTTTTTTTCTTCAAGTATCTAAGAAAATAACATGTCTTTTATTATTTTTGATTTTCTATATATATATATATAAACCCACTCACCGCTAAGGATGTGAACGAACCGAACCTTACCGAATATCGGAAGGTTCGAGTTTGGCCCGGGCATGTTCGAGCATAAGGTTCGGCTCGAAATGGTCGAACCCCAAAACACGAAGCTCAGCTCGAGGTTCGACACTTAAAATTCTACTATTATTCGGCTCGAGTTCGGCTCGTTCGAGAAATTCTTCCCTATTATTTCATTTATTAATTAACTATCCCATTTCTACTTTATTTCATAAATTAACCCCAACAGATATTGTCATGTAAATCAATATTATAATATTGTATCACATAATTTCACATTGTGACTCGAGCCGAGCTTTTTCGAACCGTTTGCCTGAACGGAGCCGATTTTAAACGTTCGTCTCTACGTTTGATATCCCGAGCCGAGCCACGGTCCGAACTTTTCCGAATCGAGCTTTCGGGTTAATTTACATGTACTTTCTTCGTTCCTAAATGATTGGTACATTTTGATTTTTTTGGTTAAATTTTAAAAAATTTGATCAATAATTTTCATTAAATGATAAGAAATAATATAGTCATACGAGACCTTGTTAGATTCGTCTCAATATATATGTTTGAAATATTAACTTTTTATAATTTTTTGTATGTAGAATAAGAGATATTTACGTTTTAAATTGTGTTTTGTTGACCATGAAAGTTAAAATATATCAATCATTTAGGGATGGAGGGAGTAGTTTTTATTTGTGATCGATCGATTTTAATTGAAGAAAAAAAGAAAAGAAAAATGTCAAACTCAATAAACCGCCAGACAGTTGTGTATATCCATTTTTGGTACTTGTGGCGTCAACTTCTCCTCCTCTCATATTCTCTTCTTTTTCTATTTTTCATTTTTCTTTTACGCATCTCTCTTGATATTATTCATCAGATTCTCCTCCCCCCCCCCCCCCCCACCCCATCCCCCTAGATTCCCCAGAATCACAATGTCCGAAGCTTCAGCTCTTTGCTTCACACCTTTCTCCCCGACAATCTCACTCCGTAAAGAACCATTCTCATCCACGTCATCATCCTCATACCTTGCCCGATCACCTCCCCCTCGCCCCCTCCGCTTCATCGCCAAATCATCGTCTTCTTCCTCCGGTGGCAGCTTCTTTAGCGATGATCTTTATGGGAAGTTCCCCTGGGATTCCTCCCTCCCCGATCCTTGTACGTTTTCCTTCCTTCGGTTTTCAATTTTGATGGTTGATTGTTTAATTTTGAAACTCCACTTCTTTAATATTTGCTGAAAAATATGGAAATTTATTCGTCCGAGTGTTTATTTTCCTTAATTGGTAACTACTTTTTCGTTGAAGTGTTAAATCAAACAAAACTAGTATATTAAGAATTAAGAATCATTATTAAATAAAAATATCATTTATGATGCTCGAATAAATTTCAAGAAGGTTCAAGAAAATAAACTCCGGAAGGGAATAAATTTTCGAAAAATATATGAGATGTTAGTATTTTAATGCCACGTTAGTTCTGATTATAATTAAAAGTCTATATCTCAATTAAAGCTACACATTTTGTTAACTATGATGATCGGAAAATAAAATATGTATATGTGTGGTTAAGTTGATTTTTTAGTATTGTATATGTTGCTTCACTATACTTTTCTTGGAAAGTCAAACTTGTGGTTCTCGTGTGTAGAATAGCTTATTGGAGTATACTTTCACGCAAGTTGCATTAGAGAATTAATGGTAACTTGGACAAAAAAACGAGGATATCTTATGTCATCATTACGTAAATTGCTTGATTTGAATTAAAATTGTGGGATTTTGAGTTATTGGATATGTTAATTTAATTGCAATTTATAATTCTATAGATCACAAATTTAACCCATACCACATGGTTGCTACTGAGATAGTGTTTACGAGTGGACGAATTTGTTAAGTGATCTCATATTGGGGTAACCACAACTCATTCTTTTAATCTAAATTTGACTAAGATAGTTTATTTGTTTCACAATATTTTCATGAATGGAGACGGTTGATATGTTTTACTTGAGCTGAGGATCAAAGAAGGATATGGTAATTGAGATAAAATGTGATGTTCAACTATGTTGAACTTATGACTTGTGCGAACTAATTTCGCTAGCAAGTGAAACTGTAATTGAGATGGTGTTTTGAACACTTTTTTTCGGGGGGGGGGGGGGGGAGTGGGTTTTGTTATATTTATTATCGTATGTTATTATTAATTTAGGCAGGGTTTGAACATTTTCTCATTTCTTTTGTGATCTAGTTGTTGTTTCGTTAAGAATTTGTAGTATATTAAATGGAACTGTGATGATTTATCTGCAGCCTTGGAATGGGTTCGTGAAGAAACCGTAACCTTGTTTACGGCCGACGGGATCATCCAGTTTGGCGGAAATCTTGTTCCAAGACGCATCACTGGATCTGATGTATGTAATTACTCATTAGCATGCTCTGAGTAATTTTCCTTCGTAGTATAGAATATTAGAGATGTACAAGGTGCTAAATCGTGTGAGCCAGTGCTGCTTTTCAGTGCTTGGTCATGTTTGAACAAAGTCTGCAGCGCATGGTCTATGCAAGTCTTTTATATTGGCCAAATCTATACAATCAAGTTTGTTATATACAAAGTTTGATTATTTTTATTCATTGGAGTGTTCTCCATGGATAATTATTCGATCGTAGTTTCTTATATGCAGAGGAAGCAAGGAATAGCGAAGACATCCCAAAGACTTCGTCGTTTTAAAGAGAGTGATTACATGGACCCAAATCAGAGCCTCTGTTTGGGTGCACTTTTCAACATTGCAGCAACAAATGTAAGACTTGTTTCGTTTCCTTACAACTTTCCTCATTTGTTAAGCCTTTTTTTGTTTAAGTCAAGATGTGTCACATATATTCAGGGACTTGATAGTGCAAGAAGACTTTGCATTTTTGGCTTTTGCCGTTCCATTGAGATGCTAAGTGACGTTGTGGAGGATACAGTCCTGGAGAATGGGGGAGAGGTATATCCTTTAATGTTGACATTTCTTTAAGCAGAACAAGTTCCTTTGGACATTTGGGCATTATATATAGAATTTACAGCTGATATTAAGATATGCAATGTCGCCCATAGGTTGGGACTCAGGGTCATAGAATTCAGTAAACAATGTCCCAACTATAGTTCGGCTGCTTGAAAAGATGTGTGCAGCTCAATTCTTCTTGAATCTCATATCTGTGTTTGTTGAAATGCCAAGGGAACAGTTAGATATAAATCACTCTTTTTCCCAAGTGAAAGAAAATAAAGAATACTTAAGGGAAGGGCGGGTGGGGCCTCTAGATTTTAATTGTTGGAGGTTCAAGACTAGCGACTCAATTCCTTTTTTTTATTGAACCATTGAGTTATGTTTATATGTGAGATTTTGCCCACGATGGATATGTGGTGATTAATTGGCTTCAAACGGCCATAGTAGATGAAATATGGGGGGCGCAATTAAATCTTATTTGTGTAAATTATGTGAATACATAGATTTAGATGCTATCTGAGTCTAGCCTATAATGACTAGAATCTTTATGGTCGATCAGCATGAGCCTTCAGTATGTGATCAAGTGGAAATGTGGAATAGATGGAATGTAGAAATTCTTAATGTTTTTTTAATGTAGTAAGAGTAAAGTTTCATGATTGTGTCGTTTGTAATAGGGTCGAGATTTTAGTTTTGGTATGTCCTTTCTAAGAATGCCAATGCAATTTTTCTCTGTTCTGGTATGTGGCTTGTCGGAACCCGTTACCTTACTTCTGCAGTCTAACCATCATCTGTCATCTTCTCCCATGACTGGGTGTTTATCTGACCCAGTACTCTTGGATATGTAGGTTGTCGTAGCAGAAAAAGCTAGTCAGGGTGGCCTGCAGGAGAAGTTAACGATGACTGTTGCTGTACCGTTACTTTGGGGCGTACCTCCTGCTTCTGAAACACTCCACCTTGCAGTTAGAAGTGGTGGAGGGATTGTAGATAAAGTTTACTTGCAATGGAACCTTCTGTAGATGAAGGACCATTAAAGACATGACCATTCTTTATGCTTCTCAGCCTTCTCTGTACATACATTTGAATGCTCGAGTCCATGTACGAAATGTAAAAAATATATGTAAAAAGTGTATCTAACTGAATCTCATAATAAAAATCTAAATGTGACAAAAACTTACTGTTAATAATACCATTGAACGTCTGGATGCCTCTTCTTATTTTACCAATCTTATGGTGTCTTGGTATTTGACAAACCGATTTGCATCCATAGCTTGATAGCGACTTGTAGGGAGAAGGCCGAGGCGCCGAGCTTGTGCTTGGCTGATGGTCTTCTTGATTCCCAGTCAGCATAACTTTTAGGTCATAGGTTTGGTGTGATACATCATGCATAGGGTTTGTTAACGGACCATATTTTACCTCAAGTTATCAACGTTAAGTTTGGTTCGAATATGGCTATTTGAAAGTTTGGTGCGTTCAAGGTTCGGTTTAAACAAAAAAATTGAATACTCATGATATAATAAGAATAAAGTTATAAATAATTATAAATGTGTGTAACTCGAGGCTAATCGAACCTTCCGTTGAAGGAAATTATGATGTTCCAACTACATCAGTCGAACTTTTCCAAGCGAGTTGAAGTTAGAGATTCTTTTACCGGCTACAGTGGCAGCCTTGAGAACGAAGAGGTGTTTTCACTCCCAACAAAAGGACATCAAGGTTCTATGGTGTAGTGGTTAGCACTCTGGACTTTGAATCCAGCGACCTGGGTTCGACTCCCGGTAGGACCTTTTCTTTTTGAATGAGTTTTCGAAAAACTAGACTCCCTAAAAAAGTTAAATATTTAACTCCTCAACTCAGATTATTGAGGTTGTTGCTTCATCTTTCAGTTCAATGCTGCAAAACAACACATGGCTTATTTTCCTCACTTTTCAACTTCTTCATATAAATTCCAACTCTTTTCCCCCTCTTTTATGCCTCACAAACTCCATGCTCCAACAATTTTCGCTTGTTCTATACAAAAATCACAGAGGTTCAGCTTCTCACCTAGAACTTCACTCATTTATTTATTATTTTTTGTGTTTTATTAACCATATTCAGTTTTGATTTTTTTGTTTGTTATGTTGTTTCTATGAACTTAAGAGCAAATGGGGTCCTGTAATTTGACTAAAGTTTGGACATTTTTGTGTTTTTGGATTAATTTGTATATTTTTTAATTTTGTCATCTACAATTCTGGGTAGTTTTTACTTTTATTGCTGTTTATATGAACTTAGGAGCAAATGGGGTTCTGTAAATTGGCTAAAGTTGGATCCTTTTGTGTTTCTGGATTAATTTGAATATTTTTATAATTTTGTCATCTACAGTTTTGGGTTGTTTTTACTTGTAATGTTGTTTATATGAACTTCAGAGCAAATGGGGTCCTGTAAGTTGACTAAGGTTTGGTCTTACTGTGTTTTTGGCTTGGTTTGACTATTTTGTTATATGTAAATGAATAGGCAAGTTGAAAGGTGAAGAGCAATGATGATCTTTGCTCTTTTTTGTGTTTTTTGTTTTAATTTTTTCATCTTCAATTTGGGTAGTTTTTACTTGTTATGTTGTTTATATGAACTCAATAGCAAATGGGGTTCTGTAGATAGACTAAAGTTTGGATCCTTTTGTGTTCTTGGGCTGATTTGAATGTTTAATTTATGTAATGAATAGGGCAAGTCGAAAAGTGAAGAACAATGATGATCTTTGCAATGATATACGAGAATTTTTATCTCATGTTGGGCTTCCAGAGAACCATCTACCTTCGCTGAAGGAGCTTTCTCAGCATGGAAGGTAGCCTATTTATTCTTAATTGCCCGCTGAGATGAGATTATTTGCTTTAATTTAGTGATGTTTTATAAGACTCGGTGGTCAGTACGCAGTTTGTTTTTATTTGAATATCTAATGCGAGGTAAGGGTGGTTATAAGATTAACGTAAATACATAGCATTGTATTTGGTAGTTCCTTGCTTATAGGAACCATTCAGTTCAAGTCCTATTTTGGTAGGATGAACTGTTCTAAATTATCGTTTAGTATAATTATGATATCCTCATTATCCTGCTGAATCCTCTACAGGCACGACCTTGCTAATATTGTTAGGCGTAGAGGTTATAAGGTTATGAAGGAGCTTCTTGCTGAATCAACAGGGACAAGTTTATTCACGTCAGACTTGGAGGAAAGATCTTCCAATATGGAGGAAGGATTTCATGAAAACGAAGATAAATCAACAGGTCAGAATCTGGTCGTCCCTAGTGTAACACTTACTAATTACCACATTTTCCGTATAAAGACATTATATTTAACAGCTTAGAACATTTTTAAAAGGCCAGAATGAGAAGGTACCAGCTTCTGCTGATGATGTTGCATTGTCCAGAAGTTTTACGATGGTGGAGAACCATGAATGCATTCAGATGGACATAAATCTGGATTCTAATCATGAATCCCACTCTAGTGAAGAAGTTTTAGATGTCGACTCTCTGCAGCAAAAGATGGATACTTTTATGCACAATGGCTCCCAAAGTGCAATCGTGGAAGAGAAAATGATAAACTTGTCTAATGATGTTTTCTCATCAAGTAGTTCCCCCACATGGACAGAGAGCTATGATGACCAAAGTTACACTAAACCAGAAGCTTCGTCTTACTCAGCCTTGAAGGAAAAGGCAGCAAATTTTGTTTACAATGGTCAGTTGGATACAATTGAAGGTAACTTAGAGTGAGAAGACTCCAAAGTTATTTTGTATGTAAAGTTCAAGATAACAATATGAGGGGGATGAGTAGATTGGACGAGTAACAGTAAAAAAGTAACACTATGCTGATCCTAATAGAAGTTACATGTGACTTGTTATATGTGCAAATGTTGAATAAAACAATTAATGTGAGAGAACCACAAACTGAAAAGAGCAAGATCTTTTCAACTAATTAAGTTTCCTTGAAAATCTTTTGGATGATGCGGAGTAGCTAACTATGGGATGAACACCCACGAAATTTTTGTTTGTTCGCTGTTGGTGGTCCTATTACTTTTGGTAAGATAAAAGTTCAACCATTTCTATCTGCCCGAAAGTCTGAATTTTGCCTTCTGCTTGGTGACCAGATGGTGGATTTGGCATTCTGCGTGAAACAAATTCTTCAAGTGACTTGGTTCCTGAATCATGGAATGCTCTAACATCAGGCTATGAATTGAGTAGTAGGGCCACTGAGGATCTTACTACTAGTCCGGATGGCACTGAATCATCGGTTGGAAACCACAACTTACCTCTCCAGCAATTTGAAGACCCCACAATGGACAATGCTCTTTCAAGGTTTGAATTTTAGGGAAGAGAGAAATCAAGTCACTGTGAAACCTTACCTCCATTCCTTCATTATCTTTCTGGTTTTTCTTCTTCCAAATAGTTAGCTACCTATGATCTCTTGCCTATCAATGCCAGCAGAAGGATCTGGTGGTCAGTGGAGATGGAAAGAAAAAAAGGAAAAATTGACAACACTAAGACCACTGTTATCTAGTTACTTTCCACTTCATATATTCTTAACATATAGGAAAACTCGATCCTAATTTATGGATTCCCTTTATGCGTCTTTGACTTTCATATTAACAGAAGATGAGAGATTAAATATGAATAAAACTGTTTTCTTTTCTGTATCTTCTTTATTATTGAATTTAAATTTGTAAATACTCAATTTACATTTCAGGAACTATATTCAGTCCACTGAAAGAGATTCAATTAGTGATGATTGCGAGGACCTGGATATTGAGGTAAGCTTTATCTTCAGTTAATTAGGTTGTAATTGTAGATTTTTAATGGTTCCTTAATCTTACATACCTTCATTGGGTTTCATCAGGCTGAAGTCACTCGCCTCAAGTTTATACTGGTACCTTTACTATGATGTATTTTTTCACAGTCCCAATACACCGACAATATCTGCCAGATATCATCATATTAATCTTTCTGAACAAATTACTAATAAGTATGGTTTATATGATAAAGAATTGTATGTTTTTCTATACAGCATCAGAAAGAGATTGAGTTAACTCAACTGAAGAAAGAAATAGAGAAGGAAAAGGTATTCTTTGATCTTTCAAACTTGGAAGTTACACCCCACTATTACACGAACTGATTTAGCCAGTGAGTAGATTATTGCATATAAGCTCTAGCTCACTTATATTCGTACAAAGAGACAACTATGTTTGTGTTCTTTAATGCTCATGATGATATTTATGCTGAATGCTCATTACATCTTCTTTCCAGCATGCTTTATCTCATCTACAGACAAAAGCAGAGATGGAGATAAGCAAAGCACAGCAACTTATTTCTGAAAAAGATGCAGAATTGCAAGCTGCAGAAGAAAGCCTTTCAGGACTAAAAGAGGTTATATATCCTTCCAGTGTCATTGTTTACTTCTCTGTATTAGATATTTCACATTTGACATCCATCATAGTTATTCATTTGACTATTACTCTCACCTTCATTGTTATACGCAAAGACTTTGAAGGAGTTGCCCCCCAATGACGAAAAGTTGCACTTCTAGAGAAACAATAATAACTCTACTTTGTTTGTTCCTTCCTTCGTTAGGGGATTTTGAAACCCCAAGCTAATCTTGTTCCACGCATGGCTGTGAAAAGTTATTTTGTTACTGGCTATACACTTGACTGAAGGATGGACGCATAAGATTTTTCTTCAAAGTTTTCCTGTTATTTGCTGTCGGTAACTGAATGCCTGTATTATTTTTCTTTAGACTGAAATCCAGTACTTGGGAGATGGTGATGTTGTGGAGGTCTGCGGCAGTTTCAATGGTTGGCATGAAAAAATTAAGATGGATCCAGAAGAATCATCAAATGTCCTTGATTCAGCTAGACCAAGGTTTCCCATGCCACCTGTTGAATGAGTTGTTAATATGTCTCCTGTTATTTAGCTTAATTTTAGTAGCCATTATGTTGTTGATACAATACATGTGTTTTATGGTGCATGATACAAGATCTTGGGGTTATGTAAGAGTTATGTACTTCATTATTTTGTTTCCCCCTTCCTTCTATTTTGTTTCCACTTGTTTATCGCAAAACATACTTCAATCTGCCGCTGCCCCTAGATATTGTGTATATGCTATTTGAGCGTTTTCTGCGTAGAAAAAATTTATGTCAATATTCCGACTTTCCAGAAAATCTCGACTATGGACAGCGGTTTTGTGGCTATATCCTGGTGTTTATGAGGTATGAACATGGTTTGCATATTGTCCATCATTTGGTCACTATTAAGCATTTGAGAAAAGGTATCCTAGATATGAATTAACAGCTGGTACTGCATGCTTCTTGGAAATTCTATAGACTCCTCTGGCTGAATTATGTACTCTGTATTTTCTTTTTCTAGAACTCTCACTCTTTCAGTTTTTAAGATTATATATTTTTATGGGTCTAATTTTTTTATTCTATTTTAATTCTAAATGAAGACCTTGCATAGTTGATGTGTTATCTTGATTACCACGTTTTTGCTAATATATGATCTGTGAGTCCGCAGATAAAATTTGTTGTCGACGGCCATTGGCAGATTGATCCTCAAAGGGAGACGGTAGTTAAGGGCAGTATACAGAACAACGTTCTCAGAGTTGATTCCTGACTTACTATGAAGGGAATCAAGGGATAATCTTCTAACTCAGGTATTCAAATGAGTTTCAATTTAAAACTCCTTCTCTGTCCTACTTGGCACATTTTCTTCTTACTGCTAAACATGTAAGCAGGCAATGATAAACACTTAAACCTCTCACTAGCATAGGTTGCTCAAAATCGTTGTTCTAGTTTCCTTTTGTTTTGCTTCTAAAGAATATCACAGCATGCTCCTACTTGCCAATAGCATTACCATGCGCATAAGGAAAGGGATGGCTATCACAATTGCCGGAGCACAGGAATGGACAATCTTAGTGATCGAATGGGACAAGGCCCGTGCTACTGAAGTTGATCACAGCAATTTATCCACACAGTTTATATAAAACCTGAAGTTGGAGCTGATGGTCATGCTGCTTTACCTTCTCCCTCCACGGACATTCAACCTCTTCCAGTGTTTAGGCAGTGCTCTTTAATCTTAAAGCTGTAAATCGAATCAGAGTCAGTTAGGGTTGAAGACCATTCAATAGTTTAGATTAAGATTTTTGTCGGTCGAGGGAAGGTTGGTGGACAACTAATCTATTATGTAACATGATTGCATTTGAATAAAATAATTGTACTACTACCGGAAAGGTAAATGATGCTTTTGTGAATCCAGAAAATTAATGTAAAAGCATCCTCATTGCATATATACTCTTGAATTTGCTCTATTAGATTTCTTATCTTTTGTCCACTTATCTTGTAATATTCTTGGGTCAATCCGGAAAACAACTTTAGTCATCACATGGGCAAGGTGCGTAGTAACCGCTCCACTTACTCCTTTCGGATAGGAGACTCTTCAAAGACATCGTGACATGAGCAAGGTTGGTTGGATAGTAACCGATCACTTACTTTGTTTAGGTATGAGACTTTTCAAAGACATTGTGACAAGGGCAAGGTTGCGTAGTAATCGTCCCACCTATTCTCTTCCGGTACGAGACATGTCTTTGTTCCGGCACGAGACTTTTCAAAGACATTGCGACATGTTGATAAATATTTATCTTGTATGATATGAAGCAAAAGGAGAGAAAAGTTGATAGGTAAGCAGAGAGCGTGTTGAAACCACGTTACACTTGATCAAACTAATGTCGTGTCTCCATCTTTACCTTTCCCTCCGTTACACTTTATCTACTGCCTTCAAATTCACAAACTTTTTGGGCAAAAGGGGTACTAGGATATTTTCTCATTACTCACCAAACACATTCAACAAACAAACTATTCGATAGTTGATATGGTGATGGCTATGGTAAATTCTTCTTCCTTAATTGCAATTCAACCATGCCAATATCTTCCTAAAGTTACTTCATTTTCATCTCCAAGTTTTCTATCATCATCTTCATCAAGAATTTCTTCTGCATTCTTGGACAATGGAGTGACTCTTTCAAGTTTCAACAAAAGGGTACTTTTAAAAGTTTCTTATTCTTGCAATAACGAGAACTCTCAGAATCTTCAGATTGGTTCTGAAGACGACGAAGAAGATGAAGTGGAGGAGAATGATGAGTCCAGAAATGAGATGATGTTGTATTCTTTTAGCCCTTTACCGTTGATGGTTGTTGCTGCTCTTCCTGGAGGTAGCTCTTTTCAGATTCCACGCATATTTATTCTATATTTACCTGCAATGTATTACTTCTCGATTCCAATTGATTGACTTTGAATAATATTGGTTTACTAGTTGACTTAAATAAACAAATGTATGTTTATAGATAAGTAAAAAGTAAAGGGTAATTATATGAGCCAATCAGTACACGATGACGAATGTGTAAAAATAGAGAAAGAGGAGAGTCCAAAAGAGCTTGTTAGTGAAGAACAAACTAAATTAATTTGCAGCTTACTCAAAGTGAAACTACTAGCTATATGAATTTCTAGCTCAACTTGGAGAAGTTTGAGTATATTGTTCATTTTATTGGTATGGAAAGAAAGTATAATCTGGCATTGCATTTTTGTTGTGTAAAGATTAATGCCCGTTTCCTGTTTTGAGTAATCTAAATAATGTTCTTCATCACATCGATTCAGCTTCCACTGTGAGATCTCTTTTCGCGCCTTTTGTTGAGCTGGTTAAGTCATTTGACCTCCCTGGCTGGCTGGTGCACTGGGGTCACCCAGGTAACATGGTGAGTAGTTTCGACACAGTAGTAAATAAAGTAGCCAGATTCCCAGGTTTTGGTTCGGGTGGTACTTATACTCTCAATGAGGAGTAAGTGACCGAGAATACTGTATCCTCTGTATGTCATCTTTAATGAGGAGAATTCATCACAGAATTTGCTACACTTTTACAGGCTGTTGTATTGTTTGCCATGGGTGGTTATGGAACTTACCTAGGCTTTCGAATCCGGTTCTCTGATGATGTGGTAAGACTAAAAGAACATTACAATTCTTGTATGAGCTTTATTATATCAGTTGTTTATGCTTGTATTAACTATCCCCGCGACTCTTAGGAAGAGAAGGCCATGGCAAAAGACTTGCATCCTAAACTTCTAGCAGGAATGTTTTTCTTCTTTGCTCTAGGAGCAACTGGTGGAGTCACATCCCTACTTACATCTGACAAACCTATATTTGAAAGGTACTCTCAACGAATTAGCACGAAGCTAACTAATAGATGCAGATTAGATGAATCTAACAGATGAGCTAAAGTAGCAAAGTATGCATAACATTCGAGCTTGATTAATTGATTTGCTCATGTTGTTGCAGCCCTCATGCTGTCACAGGGCTCATAGGCCTTGCTCTATTGACAATCCAAACATTGCTACCAACTCTCTTCGAGGTAATTCCACAAAACCGTGTTGTTTTTTGCTCTCCTTTGATGGTAACAAATTTGGAACTTCTTACATAGGGAAATCCTGGTTTGAGGAATGTCCATGGGATACTAGGAAGTGGGATTATGACCCTCTTTCTTGTTCACGCGGCTCTTGGACTCCAGCTCGGTTTGAGTTACTAATCGATCATGAGCACCGGAACCTTCAAGACGGACAACCTTTTTGCCTTTTTGGTACAAAGTTCGAAAATATAGAGGGATCGGAACATTGGGCTAAAAATGCTTATCACATAGAAAGTTAGAATAATACTTCATTATGATTGTCACCCATGCCAAAAAACAGAATATGAACATATTCATCCATTTTAATGATCCATTTTTTACTTTGGCAACATGGGTAGGGTAGTAGGGACAAACAATATCTGGAGTTAGATCCACATAGAAAGTTAGATAATTGCACAAACAATATATGGAGTTTGATAAAAATCGAGACTTCAATATTCATTCAAACTAATCATGAAATAATTTACATAAATATTGAACATATAACGAAAAAAATCACATTAATGTGATACATTGATAAACATAACAATCGTTCAAGTTGAAGGTTAGTTTACAAATGGGCAAATCTCAAAAAGCTTAGTACGGACAGCATTTTTGACCAAAATGATAATTGATTGTGCAATTATCTAGGTTACAATAACCAATAACGAAATTACAATTCCATACCAGATTAAGAATTAAAGATGATAATTATATAAAAAAAAAATACTATGTATACAAATAAGTCAACATATTTAAAATATCTTTCTATATTAATTTTTCAAATGCAAATCTTCAATCAAATAATTTACATTGTTAGCATCTTAACATGTGTCTATGGATGCATTATATTTCAAAATTTAATTTTAATACCACATCCAATTTTTTTAACTGGATGTGGTATTAAATAATGTTATGAAGATTATTTGTTAAGGGAGTATGCTTAAAAAATTGAAAAAAATAGCCAAATAATAGAAGTGTAACAGAGAGTGTCGTATAAAAATGTTACAGGTGATCGAAACTTGTTCGTAAGTCGTAACTATATAGTTTCAGAGTTTGAGTGCAGCACAACACGAAAAGAAATAACGAACTTAAAAAAAACGTGATGAATTGGATTGGATGAGTGAGCGCGTGGAGTACACCTAAGTAAGTAAGTAACACTCGCTCAGCTGAGTGAGGCCTAATTCATACGCTCTCTATATTAAAATACACACTCACGGCTCACTCCCCCCTCGACAACCTCTCTGTCTTCACACAGATCTAATAATAATTTGTTAATTCCTTCATATAAAAAAGGTTAGATACTGTTTCTCGTTATTCATATGTAGTTTGTATATGTGTTCATTTAATATTTTATGTTTTTGTAATTTATTTATCGTACTTTCGTTCTGCATTGTTAATAAATACTGCCTTCAATTCATTTTAGTCGAGGGTTTTCGTTTTTTCATGTCAAATTTGACCATGGTTTAGTTTTAAATTATAATATGAAATGGTACCAAGAAAGAATATTATGAAAATATTTGTAACGACCAGTTCGACTATCATATTTATATTTTTTAGAATAAGGAATAAAAAGTAATTTATAATGAAAGGTTGACGTGGAAATACGAAAAAAAAGAAAAGTCAATTGAAATGGCGGAAGTGAGTATTTGTTTACATCGTGGCATTGTGAAGTTATAAGTGAATTGTTTGGAGATTTTTGATGTGTTATGTGTGGATTGTTAGGGTTTGCATTGTATGTTGTATGAAAGGTCTACGTTGTATCGTTTAATTTTCAATGTTTATGAATAGCAAACTTTGATGATTTAATTAGAAATGGATTTTCAATTTGAGTCAAAATTATTATGTAAATAGTTCAAAATGTTGAAAAATACTTATGATATAGTTCCATCAAATGTTATACGTATATATATAACTATTGAGTTCCAAAAGTTTAAAATGCAATCCTCAAGATTCAAAACTAGTCAATTCTTTGAGATGGATGTATATACATATATATTCCTAGTGTTGAAGTATGAGGTAACGTTATTCTTATTCGATTGAATCTAGAGATTTTTTAGGCAAATTTGGAGTTGAATCTAAGATATTTGTAACAATATTGGTTGGTCAGAAGTTGAAGTTCTCCCGCAGAATGTGATTTCATCTGTTTGTGGTGCATACTGGTTTTCGCAATAAGATTTGTGTGGATCCATTTGTACGTGATTAGATATGTTCGATCTGATAGATGCTTATCCTGCACTTATTCTGCTTGCTAGAATATATTCCAACTATGGTACAGTAGTTGTAGATGGTAACCACAAATCCAGAATGCTGATCCTTTTTTTAAAGTAGAAATGGAAGTTTTGACTTTTGGTATTACCATTTTTGTTAGAATCAATATGCCTCGATGCATTCATAGAGGATCCTGCCTAAGAGGAATAAATTATGATGGCCCATTAACGACCCACACTTTTCTTTTGTGAAGTAATAGATAGTGTTTGCACCCTACTCGAGTCAACTTTTAAACAGCCTTCCTGTTTGCCAGATCTAGGTTTCGTGCTATTCCACTTTGGAGACTCTTCATAGAATCATTGCATGTTGGTGTATTACCTTTTCAGTTAATATGTTGTAAGAAATTCATAAATTTTTTAATAAAAGGGCCTTGAAGTGATGGTTGTTTTCATTTATCTAGACTTATAGACTAGTAAATATTGTGTTAAAAGTTACAACTTATCCTAATTGTAGTCTTGTTATTTTTGCCAGTGGGCAATATTCTTGAATCTCAAACTCAAGCGTAGTAGTAAATTATTAATTGAAAGTTGAAACTACCTTCCTTTCTATGTTCAGTGTTTGAAGTTTGTTCAGAATTTCCTAGTCTTTTGTAATAAAGATTCATATCGTGTCTTTTTGGCAGGCTTGCCATGGAAACCTTCCTATTCACATCCGAGTCTGTAAATGAAGGACACCCTGACAAGCTATGTGATCAAGTCTCAGATGCCATTCTTGATGCTTGCCTGGAACAAGATCCAGAGAGCAAGGTTGCTTGTGAAACTTGCACGAAGACTAACATGGTCATGGTCTTTGGAGAGATCACAACTAAGGCTACTGTTAACTACGAGAAGATAGTGCGTGACACTTGCAGAGGCATTGGGTTTATATCCCCTGAAGTTGGCCTTGATGCTGATAACTGCAAGGTCCTTGTCAACATTGAGCAACAAAGCCCTGATATCGCCCAAGGAGTTCATGGTCATCTGAGCAAGAAACCCGAGGAAATTGGAGCTGGTGATCAAGGTCACATGTTTGGCTATGCCACTGATGAAACTCCTGAGCTCATGCCCCTTACTCATGTTCTTGCAACAAAGCTTGGTGCCAAGCTCACTGAAGTAAGAAAGAACAAGACTTGCCCATGGTTAAGACCTGATGGTAAGACCCAAGTTACAGTTGAGTACAAGAATGAGGGCGGTGCAATGGTGCCAATCAGAGTTCACACTGTTCTTATCTCAACACAGCATGATGAGGGTGTCACCAATGAAAAAATTATTGAGGATTTGAAAGAGCATGTGATCAAGCCTGTGATCCCAGCTAAGTACCTAGATGACAAGACCATCTTTCACCTAAACCCATCAGGTCGATTTGTCATTGGTGGCCCACATGGAGATGCAGGGCTCACCGGAAGGAAGATCATCATCGATACTTATGGTGGTTGGGGTGCTCACGGTGGAGGTGCCTTCTCTGGAAAAGATCCAACAAAGGTGGATAGGAGTGGTGCTTATATTGTTAGGCAGGCTGCCAAAAGTGTGGTTGCTTCAGGACTTGCTCGTCGTTGCCTTGTGCAGGTTTCTTACGCCATTGGTGTGGCAGAACCACTTTCAGTGTTTGTGGATACTTACAAAACAGGAGCTATCCCTGATAAGAATATTCTTGCTCTGATCAAGGAGAACTTTGACTTCAGGCCTGGAATGATGGCAATCAACCTAGATTTAACAAGAGGAGGAAACTTTAGGTACCAAAAGACTGCTGCTTACGGACACTTTGGACGTGATGACCCCGATTTCACTTGGGAGACTGTCAAGATACTTAAGCCTAAGGTTTGAGTATGTGAATCAACATAATTTCCATTTATGAACAAGACTTCAGAGCATTACTTGTAGTATCGAATCGCTTTCACAGTACTACATTTGGCCAGGTGAAGAGGAAATGGCACTCCAGATACTTGGAATTTGATCTTTGACAGGAGCATTTGGTGCATATCCCCCTCTATTGCAGTTTTTAGTAATTTCTGTTACATTTTTCGATAGCAGCAGGCAGAATTTTCAGTCACCTCGAAATTTTTCTTTCACTGAAGTTGTTATAAGATATTATATTGATGAATGTCATAAGATCATTGAACTAATACAACCTTAAGATATATGCATACATGATACATGTTTCACAGGCTTAATAAGAGAGTGTAGCTTGATGTATTGCAGCTCCAAGCCAAGCAACCACATGAAGTTTCGCAAAATGTGTTGTTTAGTTAGTCTATCAAATTTAATAGCATACCGACCTTATGTTCATTTGGCAAGTTACGTGACATATGTAAGCTCTTTAGTGTTTATCATATTCAAATGGACTTCCGAGCCCCTTGCCGATGGCTCAATAGCCTAGTGGCATCCGGCCCAACCTTTCATGTAAGAGGTCATGGGTTCGAACCTTGTTGGAGACATATTTGTCTCATATTATACTCTAACTTTCTATTAGTTAGCAATTTCTGTATTCATGTTTGTAATATCATTGTAATCACAATTCATCGCTAATTATCAAAAAAAAAAAAAATGGACTTCCGAGCCCCAATAGTATCGTAACCGATAACCCGATTGCGTCTAATAAAGGATTGTTTGTCTTGAACTTTTCCATAGAACTTCTAAGTTGAGCACTATAGGTTATACAATAGTAAGAATGAAGCTCCTATCTTTATAAATTGTGCATTTTAGTTCAAAAGATAAAGATAATTTGTATGCACATCAATTGAATTCCATCGTGATCAAGATTTTCATTAACTTGTCCTAATCACTTTCTCTGATTTTGTTCACTCAAACAAATAATCATCTCCAAAATACGGCTCTTGAATGATGAAATGAATAACCAATTTTAAAATCGCGAATTTATCTCTGGTCGAGATTAATTATAAAAGAATTCGATTAAGAAGCTTCATATAAATAAAGCAAGGTTGATCTATCACCGGCACCGCATAGACCCCATCCTATCTCGTGTATCAACTTATGGACATCCAATTCACAACATCCCTTTCATATCCATATCAACAACCCAATAAGTATACCATAGCTAATGTATGCAACAGGCAAACTAGGATAGTTTTTTGTTTGCATTACTTGATTTTGGACCACTGCTAAAATTTATTTGGCACGGGTTGACACATATACTGAGGTATATATATTTTATTATAATTTTATGATTTTCAAGGATGAAGAGTTTTCATATAATTTCTTTTTTGTATATAAATTACGGATGAAAGCATGAATACAATTGTAGTGTAAATATAAATACATAAATTCCTAATTAGTAATAGATATTATATTTACAGTAAATATGAAATAAATTATTTCCATCAAAGTTTGGATCCAAGACCCTTTTGATTAAAAACTTGAGTAAAATGTCCCTAGATTATTGAGTCGGCGACAAAAGTTTTCATATACTTATAATTAAAAAAAATGGCTAATAACAACAACAATCACTTAAGTTTACAAATTGTTTGGAGTCCATCAATTTCAAAACTGCTTGTTATTAATCACATATATACTATATTATAGTGATAAGAATGACATATGTATTCACCCGTTTCATATGATTATACATATTCCATTTTAATACATATGTATTCATTAATACTGTTAAGTAAATTTAAGAATGAATAATGACAGGTATTTTTACATTTTATTTGCTCTTGATCCTTAAATGACTGATACATTTTGAGTTTCATGGTCAACAAAATATAATTTAAAACGTAAATATCTTTTATTCAACATGAGAAAAAATTATAAAAAGTTGATATTTTAAAAATATATATTGAGACGAATCTAACAAGGTCCCACACGACTATATTAATTTAATGAGAATTTTTTATCAAATTTTTTAAAATTTGACTACAAAAATCAAAATGTACCGATCATTTAAGGACGGAGGGTTCTTTTAAATTTTGTTAAAGATGACCAATTATGTTCTTGTTGGAATTTTATCCCATATTTAATTTGTTCAATGATTGTCCTTACGTGAAATGAGTTTATATCAATTTTAACATTAAAAACAGGCGGTATGGGACAAATTAAATAGTAAGATCTGTTCATGGACTAACAAGTTGAATAGATATAAATAAATATTGAGAGTGAAAATTAAAATTACTTCCATAGTTTGGGGGCAAGTGAACTAAACCTACTATTAACTTGCTAACTAAGTCGATCAATAATCAACGTACATCATATCGCTAACTTTCAAAAAAAAAAATCAGCGTACACTATAATTCATTTTTAAATTTAATTATTAAAAATCAATATAATTAAAGAAGCATTTATAGATTTGATGAGGTGATAATAATAGTAGACTAGTAGCAGCCATAATGCATTAAAGCTGGTACATATGGAAGGATAATAAAAAAATTGAACCGCAACCTTAAGAACTTCATCGCTCCTATTTTAAAAAGTCGCGATGAGATAAATCGGGATGTGGTCATATAATCATGGAATATTGAAGGATAATATATATAATGAATTTGATAAGAATACATATATGGTTGGTGTATATGAAGCGTCGGCAGAGAATCTTGTTTCTGTATCTGCATTAGATATGTGTTTGTACTACATATATTGTATACGCGTCACAATAAACTTACACTAATAATATAATCATATAATGTCACTAAATATGGTATGCGCAAGAATAATTTGACTATCAATAATGAGTAGATTATTTGATTTTTTTTGTTTTTGTTTGCATATGTCTAGTCCAAAACAATATGCTATTATCGATGATATATCTAGCATCTTAATTATTACGAGTTGCTGCATTGTTTGGAATGTGATACCTTACCTTTTTCTTTTCTTTGTAATATATTTATATGTAGAAAATGGAAATATTATATTTTCCCCCTTATTTCAACGATGCTACCACCAAATATTCTCTTCCCGTTCAAACATAAAGCCAAAATGTCAAACAATTATTAATTTCAACTTCGTCTTGATGATGTCCATTATATCATTATTGTCAAAAATGATATAAAGTCTATATATATTCAACTATGTGTTTTCAAATGAAAATAAATACTCTACTATTTATATAATTTATTTGTGTCCTATATATAAATAATGAAAGATATGTTCTAGATATTACATCATTCTTTAATTTAATTTGATTTGTCGGTAGACATTGCTCCATCAAATTTCGTTACTTGTCATCCTAATTAATAATACTGCTTTCTTTATATATTTTCACTTGTAAAATTTTAATCTTTAGATATTTTTATTCATATTATATCCCTAGTGCTTATTATTGAAACTAGATCAGATAGAAGTTCAATAATAGATAGAGAATATTGTTGAAATGGTCTTCAAAATTTGGTTGAAGTTGTCGTTCAAGTACAAAATAAAATCGCACATTAATCTCTAAAACTGGGCATATATTACAAATTAGTACAAAACTTGATGGCGTGTTAAAGCTTAACATAAATTATGAGATTGACTCTCACTTTCGAAGATAAAAGTAGAGTTAAATTTCAATACTTCCATTAATTTTTAGACCAACTCGTAATTTTGCTTCCATTTTGAGGATCACATGACAATATATATTGACCTATTTTCTATAACTGCTTTTACAATTTCCTCCCAATCGATACAAAATTTCTCTATGGTTACTCTTTTTAACTTTAATTTTTTTTTTTTGAGAATTCAATATGATTTTTATGTATTTATTTCTTATTATAGATGATGCATATAATATAACAAGGTTAATGGTACAACTGAATCGATCATATATATGTTTTATAATGTTCATTATATTCGATAATTCTTGTCTTATTTTGATCTTTTTGATCACTACCCATGTTTCAATATCATATCTTGTTGATTTTGAAATTAAATTTTTCATTAAGTTGATATTACTAGTAGTGCATGTATAATTATCAGGGGTGAAAATGTATTATTTCAAGATCATGACTTAATTTTATTCATTGAAACAATATTATAAGTGGTAAGAAGTGTAACAAAAACATACCATTAGTATTATCATTTTAAAGAAAAACTTAACCCCAAATCAAGTAAAATGTAATATTGAAACATGATTGATCAAAAATGTCAAAATAAAATATTACCAATCGAATAATAAATGCAATAAAACATACTCCCTCCGTCCCTAAAAGATTGTCACATTTTGACTTTTGTGGTCAATTACAACAAAATGTGATCACGAATTCTCACTAAACGAAAAGAAATAATATAGTCTTGTGGGACCTCGTTAGATTCGTCTCAATATATATTTTTGAAATATCAACTTATTATAATTTTTTTGCATTTAGAATAAGAGATATTTGTATTTTAAATCGTGTTTTATTGACCACCAAAAGTCAAATGTGACAATCATTTAGGGACGGAGGGAGTATAATAATTGATTGTAATATTAACCTACTAGCTAGAATAAAATACTTCGATTTGAGAAGTATTTACTGCGGCCGACAAAATAGTATGAAGCTTGTTAGCCCATTTCGTATCTCTTCAATAAAATACTAAAAAATTATCTAAAGTAATGTGCATAAACTTCTTAATCTCACAACACAAGATTATTAATTATTACTCGTTGAATGCTTTAAAATTAAACTCCATGACTATTAACGTTTTGTTCGGTTATTAACTTATTATGATGAGTTTAATTTGATCTTAGATCGATGTAGTGATTAGAAGTGCAATTTGTGAAATCAATATATGTGTCGAGTTTCTTTTAAATCTACTTTATCTCTTGAAGTTTCGATGTTTTTAAAATGTTGTAAAATTTTACTGAAAACTATAAATAAAGTAGATAATAGTCGTCACTATGTGTACGCAAACATCCTATGTATGTGTGGTGTGCCCGTTAGAAACATAATTACTTACACCTTCAATTAATTTTGATTGACATAATTACATCGACCCCACAACTCGTCCTTCACTGACTCAATCTAAAATATGCAATAAAAGTAGTGCTGTTAAAGGACCGGGTAATTCGTAACCCGCTCGTTACTCGACTCGTAAAACCCGGGTCCGCTACCCGCTCGTATCCTTATCGAGCGATACTCGAGTAATTTTCTTTACTCGATACTCGAATCGAAAAACCCGGGTCCGCTCGATTACTCGCTCGTTTATTTTTTATATTGCATATTTATATGTAATATATGTTATACTTTAATCATATTGAACTTCAATTGACCAATATCAAATTAGTATTGAAAAGAATTCTCAGATTTGCATTAAACAATTAAATATGTTTGAAGAGAACCCCAAAAATAAAAAATTTAAAAAGAAATTTGGGGGTAACCCGGAACCCGCTCGTCGCCCGGCTAAAAAAACCCGACTCGGTACCCGCTCGTGTCCTTATCGAGCGATACGAGGGTAATACATTTGCTACCCGACTCGTTATAACCGGGTAATTACCCGGCTCGGTAAAATAAAAACCCGTCCGGGTAACCCGTTACCCGCTCGAACCCGGTTCGTTAACCGCACTAAATAAAAGTTAATCGAATAGTCTAGTGAAAAAGCTCTCGTTAGTGGAAGATCCTGAGTTCGATTCTCACCTCATCGCTAATTTACAAATAAAAAATAAAAAAATCTAAAAGATGCAAGAAAAGAAGGCACTGTTATTGGTAGTATATACGGGTAATAATATAATCTCATTTCGCAAGGATGGATTTAGGCACATCAAAGAGGGGTGGTTCGAAATATAAATTAAATCTTTTGAGCCTTGTTTCATTAGCAAATCAGGAATTTAGCGAAAAATGTAATATTGAATTCGGATGAACATTTAAAAAATAAATGAAATCATATGAATTCATTATTAGTAAAAAATGTAGAATTAAGTACTTAATAAGAGAGAATTTTAAAATTTTACAACAAATTTATTTGAAGCTATCAAAATTTGAACCACACCTCCTACACATAAGAAGATCATTACTAACCAACTAAGCTAACATTATTCGTACAAATGAAACCCGAATTTACATTGTTAATCATGTACAAAATCAAGGACCAAATGAAACAATTTACAAAACATATATACAATATGTAAGCTATTTTTTCAATAATAATATGAATGTATGTAGAAATAATGAATGATTGGTAAATGTATTCGGATCCAACATAAATTTAGCTTTAAAGGCAAGGACAGAAGTGCATGTTGCTTTCAGTGAAAATAAAGAAAAGATATACAGAATTTAAGATCTGTATATTCACGCACAAGAACGTACTCGATCATAAAGACCTACCTTAAGCTAGTGCCAAAAACCATGGAAATTAAAACAAACAATTTAATGTATTATATAGCTATAAACTTCGATTCAATTGTGAAAATCACGGTTATACTATTTGTATAATAATTGAAAATATAAGTAGGATTTATAATATTCTATATTACACACTATGACACTACATACACACTTGCATGTCAAAATTATGAAAGTATTATACATATAACGTGATTAATTTAAACTCAAAAGGCTATTTTGAGAGATTTTTATTTTTGTCGATGATTCAATAACATGATGGTATGATCTGACTCATGTTTTTAGGTAGGAGGTTTTGCATGTGTTCAACTCTTATTGAAAACCATTGGTTTCATATTGTATTATAACTGTCTATTTTATCACCTACTTTAACAATTTATCTATTATCCGTTATCTGTAAAACTATTGCATCATTGTTCTCATCGCTAGCTTAAAGGACAATAAAGAGGAAGCTATGCTCAAAGGATTAGGCAAATCTTTCTGGTTAAATCGAGATGGTCATCATCATCTACATTGACAGATCTGATGAAGATCTTCATTCTTATTAGCATTCAAGAATTGGTAACACAGTTTTCTCCTTAATAATGTGGGGTATGGGAAGTAGCTGGCTGCGTATGGTTTCAATTATTTATGTACATCCAATTTTTTTGGCTTTTTCTCCATGTATTTCTGCCAATTGTGTATGTTCATTCACTATTGGCTAGGTTAAATGTTCCTCAAGTTGTTTTCAATGAGCACAACCACAGAGGTAAAAAAATTGTGAATAGGATCATATTTAATGTTTTGCATCTAGGAATTATGGTATTTATTTGAAGAGCTAAAGTTGAATTGAATTTTTGAGACTTCTTTTATTGACAAATAAAGTAAAAAATTTCTAAAATGTGTCTTAATATACAGGTTAAGAAGTCAATAAAAAAATAATTGATAATTAATTTGTATTTGAAGTTTGTTATGATATGATTCTTTTAATATGTTACATTATGATTATCATAATTGAATTTTTTATCTCTATATTTAATACTTAATATGTAACCTAAGAGAACATTTTAAAAAAGCCCATAAAATAATTTCAACAAGTGAATTTTTGGATGTTTGTAATCTTTAGTTTGGGTAGGTTGAAAATGTGATGACAATTTCATAATATTTATCTAATAATAACATATCCAAACTTTTCCTCTGATATGAATTTGAAGATTTTTTGGTGTAATTTTGCATATAAAGGAACAAATTAAAATAATTTACTGTACACTCTATACTATTGTTAGTGGTGCTAGTGGTGTTCGTGAGCTGGGTCATCAAGAACCGAACTGATAACGCGGCTTGAAATTTAATCTCTTATTACGTGTTAATGTAAAAAAAGTAACGGAATAGTTAACGTGAGGACAAATTTATAATTATATTGTCACTTTCAGGAACTAGATTATAATAATATCACTATTAAGAATTAAACTGTAAATTGATAATACTATTAAAATTATTTCATCATCAATTCGCTCTCTTAAATGGAAACCAGTTTATAGCTATTGGAAGATTCAAATGGTTAATATGACATATCTCTATATCTTGTATTAAGTAACATAACGTTAATTTTGTACATTTGAAATAATGATCACATCACCGCTAATTTTGAAAAAAAGATATGTACATTTGAAATAATGATCAAAATAATTATTGGTGATTCCCCAATTAAGAATCTACCGGTCTACCAGCAGCGTACCAACAACTTATTGTTGGTAAAATCCAAATTATAGAAATAAATTAAAGTAGTTCCGTCATCCTCTATACAAAACAATTTTTGGTTCAAAAGAGGCAACCACAACTCATTATCGTGTGATAGATTTTTACTCCTACTTACTATTTCCGTCACATTTAAACATAGAAATAGAATAAATGACTTTCACCATTATTATTCTTTTCACTTTAATTGTTTCACTTGCTCGATTCAGTACATGCTTGGGCCCATTAATGCATTATTAATAATTTAAAACATATTCCTCTCGTCCTTTTTTCTAATGTTCGTTTGACTTTTCACGATGAGAGAAGTACGAGTGAATATCTAAATATTTCTAATTTTATACATGTAAAAGTTGTAAGAGTTGATAGTTTAAAAAGCATATATTGAAAAATCTAACAAGATTTCATATGACTATATTATGTACTATCGACTAATGAGAATTCATGATCAATTTTTTTTTTAAAGTTTAACTCCAAAAATAGAAACTTGTCTTAAAAAAAAGAGACGGAGAGAGTAATTATTAAATCAACCGCTCTAGCTTCTTCTTCTTGTCTTTTTTTTTTCTTGCAAAGACTTTTCTTAGTGTGAAGATGCATTAATGAAGAGTATATAATAAGTGATGCTCTCTCTACTTCACCTACACAAATAAACTCACTCATTATTTCTATTCAACATATTATTTAGATGGGTTTGAGCATATTTGTCCCATTTCTTCAGATTGTGATACTAAGTAATGTTGCTATTAGAAGCTATGGTGATAATTGGTGGCCACCATCACCAGGATACTACCCAAGTTCAAAGGTGAGGAGTATGAGTTTTTACAATGGGTATAGAAATCTTTGGGGACCAGCTCATCAAACTGTCAACAACAATGGTATTACAATTTGGCTTGATAGGACCTCAGGTATGCCTTTTCATAATAATAAGTTGGTCTATCTTAATTTTGAGTGACAATTTGAATCTGCAAACTTGTCATACAATTTCCACTTTCAACAATGGCATTATGAACTTTTTTATAATTTAAATGATAGTAGCAAAATTATGAAAATGTACATGTTCAATTATGTATATATGACATACAAATGAAGTTTTTCTTCTTAAGATAAAAAAATATGTTACGAATCTACGTAATTATCTGTTTTCAGACTTATATAGATATTGTCACACGGATCATGTCCACCGTGCAATGTTGTGAAAATGGCTCATAAACTACTGCTCCTTGTTGTTGTTGGGACATGGAGTATAATTGTATATTTTATATGTCATCATCATGCATGAACCAAAATTATATCGTGAAAATGGTTGAAATTAAGTAATAATTGGGGTAATAACTTTATTTTATCTAATAGTATTTGGTTTTAAAATGTTCATAATGTAACACTGTTTTTGACAATAGGAAGTGGATTCAAGTCAGTAAAACCATTTCGGTCAGGCTACTTTGGTACTTCTATCAAACTTCAACCTGGTTATACAGCTGGAGTAATCACTGCATTTTATGTATGTACATATATACAATTAGCTAAATAATTGTTTTCCTTAACAAAATTAATTAGTACTCTTTATTTATTTTATTAGTTTATTTTTCTAATTTTTTTTTATATTATATTGATGTGACATGAATGAAGCTTTCGAACAATGAAGCTCATCCAGGGTTTCATGATGAGGTGGACATTGAATTTCTTGGGACGACATTTGGGAAACCTTATACATTGCAAACTAATGTTTACATAAGGGGAAGTGGTGATGGAAGAATTATAGGAAGAGAAATGAAGTTCCATTTATGGTTTGATCCCACCAAAGATTTCCACCATTATGCTATTTTGTGGAACTTCAAAGAGATTATGTAAGCAAACAAAAACACTTTATCGATCTTATTATATCTATATATTCATATATACAACTTTGTCACATTAGGAGTTTATGGGATCCACTATACACACCAGGATAGTGTTTTTAGGTATAAAATAATTATTTTACCCTCAACTAAATTCCTTCACCTATTACATGCATTTTTAAATAGGGGCATAATATTCATTTCACTCCTAAAAACTTACTCTTTATTGTTTGTATACAATATTTTAAGTGCCAACATAGAGATTTTAAGATTGGACTTCAATTTGAATAAAAAAGAATCAAGAATGAAAAATTATTACTTCCTCCTTCCCATTTTTTATTTTCATTCCATTTTTTAGGGATATTAAATCTTGTTAGATTTATTTCAATATATATTTTTTAAATATTAACTTTTTATAATTTTTACGCATGTAAATTAAGAATTATTTATGTTTTATACCATGTCTAGGGTATTACAAGTCAAATGATTTAGGAAGGAGGAAGCATTATAATAAAATTATTCTTTGCTTAAAACCTAATTATTGATCAAGTGAAGCCAAATACATAGAACGATTTGTGATGCCCTACTTCACAATTATAGTCTTTTACAGTACTAAAGTAGTCATAAATGAATTGCCTATAATAATAATAACAATAATAATAATAATAATAATAATAATATATTCATGTAAATAATTGATCGAGTAAGAGTAGCTAAGGCTACATATTAAGTTACATTAGTAAATAAGTAATAAGGCATAGTTACTTTCATTTTTTATTAGCTTATCACCGACATATAAATTTGTTTAATTTGATTTTTTGACCCTATTCCTGTCATACCCTGTTCTCAATTATTCATTCTCCTATACAATGTCCATTACCATTAAATGATTTCTATTATGAAAATATATATTTAATGCTTCCTATACTTAAATGCATATTTGTTAAATTACATCAATTATTTGACAATGTTGTTATTATTTCATACAGATTTTTTGTGGATGATGTACCAATTAGGAGGTACCAAAAAAAGAGTGCAACAACATTTCCACTTAGACCAATGTGGGTGTACGGATCAATATGGGATGCATCTGCTTGGGCAACCGAAGATGGTAAATACAAAGCCGATTATAAATATCAACCATTTGTTGGAAAATTCACCAACTTCAAGGCAAGTGGTTGCACGGCTTACTCGTCATCGAGGTGCCGCCCTGCATCGGCCTCGCCATACCGGTCGGGTGGCCTAACAAGAAGGCAATATAGTGTGATGAATTGGGTACAAAGCCATTATTTGGTGTATGACTATTGCAAGGACTACAAAAGGGACCGTTCTTTAACACCGGAATGCTATTGGCATTAATTCATGTGAACTTGTCAATTATTTACTAGTATATGCTTTCAATTTTACACTTGTACACTTTTTTGAGGGGTATTGGGATGGCCTCATTTCGCTCAACAATAGAGTGGTTGAGAGTCGTCCAAGCTCCAAATTAAAGAAAAAGAAATATCAAGAAAACCAACAAAACAAAACAAGAAAACAAAAAGATTGTGTGGTTTTTTCATATTTGGTTCGTTTTTATAATACATTATCTTTTATCACAAAACCCCAAAAAAGAAAGAAAAGGACTATGGTGATCAATGTGGGCAAAAAGTCAAGATCATATTGATTGGGTGGTCATTGTCATTGTTTGTTTGTGTGTATGTAATTGTCCATTCATGTAGCAGAATTAATCTTTGTAAACTTCCTCTTCTGTGTGATTATTACGTGTTGGTGTGAAAAATTAACGGAATAGCTAACTTGAGGACTCATCTATAACTTTTTTACCGCTTTCGACGACTAAACTGCAATGATGACACTATTAGAGACTAAAAGCTATTGGTGATACTATTGAAAACTATTTCAGTAGTTCGTTTTTTATCATTACAATAACTCAAATTTTTGTTATTACGATTATCGACTTTACGAATAATATCGCATTCAATGAAGCTAGCCCCAGTAATAGTACGTAGAACAGAGGACGCCCCACATAGCAATAGTTGCTGCTCCTACTCGAATAATTCATCTTTGGGTAAGCCATCTGGAAACCATCGACTGTGACAATTCAATTAGTGACAAACTGATAATAACTATTAAACCAATCTAAGAATGGATGCTTCCACCAATATATGCATCTCTAAAAGAAGACAGATTTTTTCATATTATTATTGCATAAAGCATTACATCATCTAAATATGATGCTTTAAATTGAAGCTTAAACCAATCATAATTTTACAACTAAATTCATGTGGGGATGAGTTTGTAAAGATTCCAATTCAAATGAAAGAGGCTCGAATGTTTCCGGACAAAATTCAATATAATTATTTTAAATAATAGAACCATCTAGAGTCCAAAAGTCTCAATTATTACAATTTTTATTTAATATTTTAACATGTTTTGGAACTTATAATTGAGCCTATAATACTTATTTGATAGATGTATACAATTTAAGTTGGACCTATATATTGTCCATTTTATATAATGTGCATCATAATTTATCAATTTATCTATTGAAAAGTCTCATCATATCAACTATCAAGGATCAAATTTGCATATCGCCAATTTTTTTCAAAAATGTAATCTCAAGTTATATTTTGATTGCGGATAATTTAAATAGTAAAATATAGTCCGCAAAAGTAGTTATGTGAGTGTAATTTAGTTCTCAAATGATCTCATCCACAAATTATTAACATAATGTTTTCATAAAATCGGGACCAAATACACTCATATAGTCACATAACCATTTTTTGGGACTAAATAAATCTCACAACTACTATTAAACTATCAAGGACCAAAACACAATTTGATTTCATTAAGTTGGACCAAAATGACAATTAACTTCATTTTTGCTATCACAAAAATAGTTAGCTCTTAGGTGGTGGAGGGTTCCAAGATTCTGTAATAGAGTGTCTCGAGTTTTTCCAAACAAAATCGTCCTAAATAATGTTAACCTCAAGGTGTTACTATAAGTATGTTTTTTTCATTTATTACTATATTATTTGTATATTATAAATTATGATGCTATTTAATAGTCGACAAATTAAAAGTCCTATTCTTTGCGAAAATTAATTGCTGGAGGACCCCTCGATATGATATGATATGAGTGAACATACATGATACAGGACAATGCTTAGCTTCTTGAAAATGTATCAATAAAGATGAAAATATGATAGTATTATATTAAAAGAAAATGGTAAACAAATTAATGATATGCAATTAGTATGTTATATAGTATCGATCATATTGTGATAGAAGCAATAACTAAAATAAGCTTAAGATAGTTAAAAATTTAAAATCATCGTCCATAATTTCATTTGATTGTATATGTTTAATTTTTTATTTATTCAAGTGCTTTTTTGTATATATAATTTTACGATACGAGAACTTAACATCTCACCTACTTTATGTCATGATTTTAGATTATCTTCGTGACCAAATCATTGTTCGGATTTGCATATGAATATTTATATTTGAAGTTTAATTTGAGAGATGAATATGGTGGACCAAGCATAAACCAACCAAGTTCAGAGGGTGCAGAGTGACTTTAATATAATGTCTCTGAATCATGGTTTGGAGATTTACAAGGACAACAAATCATATCGAAGGCTGCAACCAAAGCTTCTTAAATAGTTGTTTCTCTTAAATTACTTTTATAGGTGAAAAAATGGTGCCCATAC
>CM016568.1:14082010-14171351 GCA_003412495.2 Echium plantagineum
AAGCAACCCTGTAGGCAAGAATCAATTAACTATAAAGAATCTAAGCAACTTAAAGGAGTGACAGAATTTCTGTTGAAAAAAAACTCAAGAAGTGCATCGTAAGTAATAAACAATGCTACACAAAACACATTAGAACTCGCCATTTGTTGTATGTTCATCAACATTCATAAGTCACAACTAATCCTCAGTAACACATAAGAGAACTGAGAAAGAAATGTAAGAAACCAACTGGCAAAACAGCAACATTGAAAGATCAGAAATGTGGAAAGAAATATACTCGGATATTTTAAATTATCACCACAGTAAATAAGAGCTTATCTACATATAAATGAGAGATATGAAAGTAAGTTCAAACTGGTCAGTAAGATTATTGGATTAGATACTCCCTCCGTTTTTTTTCTCTATGACGTTCTAGGCTTTTGGTTGGTGTTTTTTTTTTATATGACGTTTTACAATTTGTCAATGTGCTTTTTAACAATTCCAATGTACTTGTAATTACTTTTTTCACTGAAATTAGCAACGAGCCAATATATAGTAACAATAAATTGACATGTACATTTTAAATGTATTTTTAACAACTTTTAGATAACTTTTAATTTTTCTTAATCGATGTGAAAATGTCTAGAACGACATACAAAAAAACGGAGGGAGTATTATTTTCTCATTGAGTATCTGGCAGAACTGGATAAACTGGTTACATAAATATCCGAGCAATTCAATTCAATCCAGTATTTGTTTGTTAGTGAGGAAAGGAAGCCAGAGATGTGTAGGTTGCAAATCCAAACTTCCAGCTAAAATTGAACGAAACAATAAACCCCAATAGTTTCCCTCAACTGAGCCAAAAAGAGCCCACAGTGAATAACCTGTTCCAGATTAATTCTATATAAATCTGGGGATGATGCCGCACATATCAGATCGCAGGACCAGGAGTCATATGCAAGATCCCTTCCCATCCTGGTTACACATAACATTGCACAAATTAATTAGTGCTGATATTATTCCAAGAACAAGAAACAAATGGATTAGTAGAGCCGGTAATATGAATAACTGATCACTTGATAGTAGTCGAGTGTAAAGTAACCATGTGCTTAGATATGACGTTGTGAATGTATATCCATTTATGTACATCTAATCAATAAATAAATTATTGACAGTTGCTTATTGCGTCTTAGGAAGACCCCTTAGCGGCTGCACAATTGCAGATCCCTCCTTTCCAAGAGATAATAAGATAAATCAAATGCCAAAATGCAAATATTAGTATGAACAATACATCCATTTGTAAGACACAGGCTAAGTGATGCAAAGGAAGCAGTCCCAAATGCACCACCACAATTTGGGAGTGTGCAAGGTGGTCCAAAACAAACATAACAGCATCAGTTTTTCAAAAACTAGCATTCAAATCAGACATGATCAGGAACAGAGGAGATTTATTAAAAATTTAAAACCCAATAAGTACGATAAATAAAATTGCTGTTGACATAATTGATGGTCCACAAGCAGCTTTTGATTATAGAAACCTTGGTATTCGGAGACTGTAATGACTTCCATATTTTGCATGGAGGCGAACAGAACGATCAGCACATAGAAAGGCAATCTTGGAATAATCATCACTCAACACCTGACAGAAACAAAGTAAATTATCTACTCTTCTATATTCACTTCAGACGCAGGAATGTGAGAGTAAACTCGGACACTAATACCTGAAAATTGACGATCTCTGAAATCAAATGCCTTTCAAATTTCAAAGCCATTTCGCGCAGTTCGTAGACTTTTACTTGTGGTGGATATATACCTGCATGACTAGCCTATATTAGCAATGAAGCTACAACTCTTCTATTGATATAACTAAAATTACACACACAAATGTACAAAGTTAAAAGAAGGAGAACAAAGAAGCTACAAAATATGCCCTGACCTGAAGCAATAAGATACTCCCCATCAGGCGTTGCCTTGATCCTTGTAGTCGCAGTTTCAAATCTTAAATCCTGTATTATTTCCACTCTTTGCATATAATCTGTAAATGTAGACAAATGTTATCCATAATCACAATAAAATAATTACAGAAACAATTGCTTGTGAAGAAGCATATTTTAAAGATATATTAATGTGGCAAAATCCCTACAGAAGTTAAACATTAGAATTCACCATAAAACATATAAATACACACATTCCGTTAGCTAAACATTCCGGTGATAAACAGAATAATTTGTTAACACAATAATCTGCATGAATTGAACCAACTAAATTTAGCACATCAGAGCACAGTATGTCTAATCAAATAACAAAAATAGCTCCAGGAAAAGAAATTACACTATATAGCTGCAGTATATCATCTACACTATCAGCTAAAGCCACTTCAATTCAATTTTAGACATACAGAGATACAATACTTTTTAACTTACAATATGACCTAAATCCACAGTATACATTAAAAAAAAAAAGATTCGATCTTTTACCTTACAATTTGACCCGAAACCAAATTACACGAATTAACACACAAAATCAATACATTCAAGAGGTTTATAAAGGGTTTAAGAAGTTCTTCAAAACACTATGAACGAAATTCAAATCAATCTGAACGGAATTGAAACAATTTATACAAAATCAATGTTCATTCTTCTTAGCTTACAATTAATTAATAGAGCAAATTACATCAATTAACACATTGAACAGGTTTTAAAGAGTCTAATAAATTCCAAACAATTTGAACAACAATAAATAAAAACTTCATTTTTACAAAAGTAACTAAACAACATTATCCATTGTATATACTTTATATAAATAGAAAAATATTCAACTTATTATATTAAAATTTAATACAACACCAAATAACACACAAAGTCAACACAATAAACAGGTTGACACAAGGTTTAAGAAATTGAGTACAATAATTAAAAAAAAAACATACCTTTATTTTTTTTCAAGGCTTTGAGCTTCTTGGGATTAAGCCACGTGGCAACGGACTTGTCCTGGCCGGCGACTGAGTACATCTTGACCCCATTAATCGAGGTTGACTTCAAGCTTCCACCATGATAAGCCATTGTTCAAGGTGGTTCAGTTCAAACCCCAATTTTCTTTTCTTATTGCTGAAATCAAAAATTGGAATTTTTGCTGAACTGAACTTGTAAGGTTTTTTTAAAGAAACTCAATTGTTTTAGTGAAATCAAAATTTGCAGAAAAAGAGGTGAACTCCCAAGGAGGAGAAAGATGGGTAGGGTTTAGGGTTTTGCTACCGCTGATATTCAGCGCTTATGTCAGCATCAACTTAACTTAGGATGCTCGTTTTTAATTGTCATTTTAATCATGTACTTGAAAGTAATTACTAACTCGAAATGACTTTTTCTTTTGTACGTCGATAAGATTTCTTAATATAAACTTAAATATTTTGTTAATTTTATATCTTTGATACAAACACTTGTCATTTTAATTAAGTTTTATCTAACAAAAATTGATTTTGTTAATTTATAAACTTTAACCAATAATATTAAATTTTTCGGGCTCCATTATTTTTATTATAATTGCTACCCATATTTTTATTCACAAGTGTTTACACCATATACACACAAGTATTTTTTGAATTAAACAAAATTTTGATTGAAGGTAACTAAATTTGAGATACAACCCAAACAAGTTTGTGCCTCCAATTTAACGAAGTGGATAACTAAGTCTATAAAGAAATTACTCGATAACAACTCTAGTTTAGACTATATGTTTATTAGTTATGAGTTCACTTATAAAAGTTTGAAAAATGGTAAAGTAATTGAATTAAACGAGCAATTAGCAAGCGAATAAAAAATATTTGATTTAGGGTGATTTGTAACCACTTCGACTTACATAAACAAACGAATTTTGAAACATTTTTAATAAATCAGGTATTGAACACTTAAAAATCTCTAGCCTCAATAACGATTTGATCAGTATTGTTAAGTTTAGTTTAATATTCCAAGATATTAATATAAGGACGAAGGCCATATATATTACTAAGTATGACTAAGATGGGTTAGTGTGGTTTACCAGGTTAACGTGGTTTACGGCCTAAGATGTCTACCCAAAAGAATGCTATATATATGGATAGTAAACTTCGTAAACATGCAGCATAAGAATCACCCTAATATCAATAATAATTTGTGTTAATTGTAACCTACAAAATAGGTATACCACACTATTCAGTAGAATAGGACATCCTTCTTGAGCAAAAATACAAATCTCTATGGTAAAGTCTCAATGAACATCTTACATTCCTATTTGTGATATGCATCACACTAAAGTATCAATTTTGAATGATCGTGAGCTTGTGAATCGCAAGATCATGAGTTCATTATATCCTACCAACACAAGTACCACATATGTTAGTACACACACATACATTACCCTTGTAAACTGGGAGTTGTAGTATATAAAGAGACATTCCCATGTAAATTAGGAGTTGTTGGGGACACTCAAACTGTTCCAACTTTTAATCAACAAACCAAATTTCACTCTCCAAGTTTTACCAAAATTTATTGTATAATCCAACATCCTCCTTCAAGATGGTGCTTAACCCCATGCCTGACAATATGACACATCAATAGTTTTCAGTTTTTACATTTCCAACTTTTCTAACTATAAGCAGTCAATCATATGCTTAACAGTTACAAACAAAAGATGGCAAATATATTTCAGTAGATTCTTCTTTACTTGTTCATAACATATTAAATGTACACTATCTTCAACATCATTGAGTTCTTCACAAAGCATATGTGTTAGGTAACCGGTCGACTTGCCACTCAAAATTGAGCATATGTGGTCTAATAACCTCACATAATAGTGAGCATATCTACGAGACTACGACCTAGTTTTACAAACTACATATAAACTTAAGTAGATTCCTTTTTTCACTTTCCCTAATACTTTAGTAGTCCTACCCTAAAAATCATGCGCCAACATATATACTTCTCATTTACCACCCAAAGCAAGGTCTCGCCTGAGGTTCAAGATTTCTACTCCCCGCTTGGTTAACTCCTCTTTCATCTTCACTGCAAACTTCTCATATTCACCGTGTGCATAGTCTAACTCCGCAGCTTTATCCTGGAAGTTCTGCCGGAATGAGTTCAACTTCATCTGTGTTCCTCGAAGTCTCATCCTAAGCTTCACCCTCTCTTTCATGTAGTTGGTTGCATCCTATTAATAGTATACCGAAGTCCAAAGAAGTGACATCACACAAAATGTAATGATTATTACAATTTCAAAAAGGATCAAGTAGATTTTAGGAATGTCACTCTGTACTAGATTTATAGAATCAGTAAGAGACTTTTATGTATGGAATGAATAATACAGTTACCTCTTCAAACCGTGAATTCTGGTCACGTACAACAGCTACATCGTTTCTTAAAGTCTCAATTTCTAATGCTTTCACTGTGCTGTAAGAGAAATTTAGAAAGAGCTAATATTCTGGTTTATAATTTATATATCATGGAGAGTAATTGAGTAAAGTATAATTAATTGTATCCTTCGCCAAGCATGTATAATTTAAGGAAAAGAAGTGACCATACTGATATTCCTTCTCCGAAACTGATTTTTCTTCTAGTATTCGTAATTTATCTTCTAGGGCCCCACATTTCTTGCTAGAAATTTCCAGCTCTTCTTTTGTCTACAATGTTAGAGATGAAGATAAACAGGAGATTACACATGACATCACAGGGTAAATTGGATACTTGTGGTCGAGCATCAAATTCTGCAGTATTCATTCTTTAAATAAGTACTACAATACAATGTTTAAAACTCACCTCTAATATCACTCTATTTAATTTTAATATCTCAGCCGTGTACAGGTTTATCTTTCCTTCAGAAGCTTCAACACAAGCTTTTTCCTTGGCGGACCATATTGCTTTCTCTTCCTCCATTGCGAGAAGGGCATCAGTAAGTTGCTGCAACGTCACATAGAGAATCAAACGGTCAAAGGCCAAGGATTTTTACATTCAGTAATGAGTGGAATAGGATTGTAAAATTATGAGTGGAATAGGATTGTAAAATTATCGCAGTACCATGGCCAATTCTTCCTTATCCTTTTCCAACATGCTCACAGACCTTTCAACAATCACATGCTGAGATTTGGATTCTTCTAGGCCTAGTTTCTGACAGAGCACCACTTTATTGTTAACATAATAAGGATCATGTCATTGACTTGACTAACACCTTAACATAAAGATTTGAACGACACAAAAATGTTAAGTAGAATTTCAACAAAAAACGTACAAGTCGTGAAACCTCATCCCTGAGTGTTTCAAGTTCTTTGTTTGACAGGTTCAATTCATGACTTAAGGAATCCAGTTCAGAAGCCAAACTTTCAGCTCTGCAGTTAGCCTCATCGCGTTCATGGTGGATTACTGTTAGGTCCTCTTCCAGAGAAGAAATAGTTGTTTCTGCCTCAAACAAAAGGACTTCCAGCCTCTCACATTCCGCCTTTATCGAAAGGAAAATTAGTTCAATAATAAACCTTGACAATATATGGGATGTACAGTACTTTGAGTAGGAGACGCGCTTTACATAAAGAATTCAAGTACTAACGTGCCAGGGATCAGACAGTAATTGGCACATCATAGAGGATGCTTGGCTGGGCATTTTCAGCAGTTAGTTCGAGATTATAGTCTACCTTCATAAATAAACATAAAAGAACAAAACAACATGTGTTGTTGCTTTAATTTTATAGTTAGATCAACCTGGATGGCTAGCTCAGCAGCAGCAGGGGCACGTGACCCCTTAGAATCGAAGGAAATTGAACTTTGCCTATCAGAACTTGAGTCATGCTTTCTTCCAACAGAGTAGTTCTGTTTGTTCACATCACGCTCAAGAATAGCTTTTTGATCACGCAAAAGTCTGGCATTTCTCTCTGCAAATGCCTTTTCACCCTACAAAAACAACAGTACTTTGTTTATGTAATGCGAAGATTTTAGATCAATTACAATAAGAAAGAAGGAAAGTAAGAGTAATAACAAAAAACCTCAAGCTTTGTTTTCTCCTGAATGATGTTCTTGAGCTTTGATTCCGTCTCTCTCAATTTGACTTTTGTTTTCTCAAAATCCTTTCTTATGCTTTCTCTTTCCCTTGCCAAGGAACTAGCAGATAAATTTGATATTTCCTTGTGTAAGTTTTGTATCTGGGAATGTAGTTCAAAGCGTTCTGCTTCGTGATGTTCAGAAATTTTCTGAAACAAATATAATTAGTTAAGAAAAATGTCTCAGGTAAAAGTAGAGTCGAAGAGAATAGGGTTCATACACCTACATCCAGTTCATCTGAAGAATTTTGAAGATTCAAATTTAGATCCTCATTTCGAGCTCGAAGATCCAAAGACTCATTTAAGAGAAGAAGCTACAAAACCAAGTAGCTTAAGGAATAAGTCTCAGCAGTTACATTTATGTACATGCTAGATCAAACTGTACCTTTTCATTCTTGTGTTCACCGATCTCACATCGCAACCACGATTGCAGTTCCTCAAAGTTTCTTGTTGTACATTTTAGTTGACTAGAACTTTCACTAATTGAACACCCAAGATCCTATATAAACCCCAAGAAGGAAAATTGTCTGGTCACTTCTCAAAAATGTTGCAATTTATATGAAAATGAAATGATGAAGACTCGATGATGCATGGATAATATAGATACTCACAACAAAAAAGTCTGACACGTCAGAAAAACACTTGAATAGTTCGTCCACAACTGATGAGAGACTCTCAACAAGAATTTTCGAGTTTTCAACTTCCAACATAACCTCTTCCATATCTGCATATAGCTTGACCAGAAAATCTTGATTTTCGTCCTAAATTGGAAATTAATGACTTATAATTAATGTCTAAACATTGCAAGTTGGAAGCAATAATGAACTTCATGCACCGATAGTACCGTTGGTGACTTCTCAGAGATATGATCATGAGCAAATTTTGCATCCTCCTTTGCACTCAAGAGCTCCTCATAGAGCTGAACTTCAAAGGTAGACAGATTCAAATCACGACATCATATCGCTAGTAAGGGATCAAAACAAGCACCATAATCCTTGAGGTTACCACTTTCTTTCACCACTACGGTTATTTTCACATCTTGTGGTTTTAAATTTTTAAATTTTGAATAATTCGGACCTTTAGCCTGATTTCTTCATTTTGTTAGAAATTTCCACTAGAATGAGATACCATGGTACCTAGCTAATAACTTTTCACTTTGTAAACTATTATAAATTTGCAGTGCCCTCTCTGAACTAAGAAAATCGTATATAACGAAGTTTAATGTGACGACAAGGCATATTGACTTGATGTATATTGTAAGCTATACAACACAAGAACCTTTTGTCAGGTTGTAATATAGAACATAACCAAGACGATGTCATTAATCTGATAAATAGCCCTTAATACTAATGTGAGAAATATCATATGAATCAAGTACTGCATATATGAAACACATGGTTTGTTAATGGCGGTAACTAATTAATTCACTCATCAACTACATATTAATGTGAAATGGGAAGGATAACAGTTTGAGGCTTGATTACCTCGTCATATTTCTCTGAAGCAGTTATTTTCTGTTTGGTAGCAATCTCAACAAGACGATCCAAACTTTGCTGGCTGGAGGACCTCTCCATCTCTAACATTGATATCTGTAAAATACATGACCAGTTAACTCAAAAATAGCAACAAAAGATAGCTAATAAACTCGAGAAAGATTCAACTTTAGTGCTCAAAGCTTAGTTGCAAATTGGACATCTTATTATCAAACTCACACATTTGACTATCCTAATTGCACAATCCACCAGGCTAAGGTGATGACTGAGCAGAAAATTAAAATCTGGACAGGAGAAGGGCTTAAAGAATAGATGGAAGCAGGTTAATAATAATGTAGATATTAGGTCAAATTTTGATAATCATTGACTTGAAGTTTGTAGTTGGCTGGCCTGTAACATAGATTGTGAAGTATGAGGCTATGAGCCAAGTTGCAATATGAAACCTGAACCCCTAAATTTGTTTGCTAATTTGCTTTGAATTATTTATTGTGATTAAATTGGACACAATAAAATTGTAGCAATTACCACATGGTTTGCAACAAGACACTTACAGGAGTAAATCATAAGGTCACTAGAAAGGGTTTCATTTGCCAGTTTTTCCTCATTATTGTTTACTGTGGTTCAGTTGATCATCAGTTTTAGCGGAATGCAGTTGGAGGGCAATAAGTCACCATCACCTCGAAATTTTGGGGACATCTAACAGATAGTGGACTAAGAGACAAGAGAGCAACATATATGAAGTTCGGAGTTAATAATAATATAGGAAAAACCTTTTCCTGAAGTTGCTTGATCACGAGAATGGCTTCTGAGTCCCATGCCCCTTTGTTTACATTCCCATGGGTAACAACATTGTTATCCTCCATCAGACTATCGTTGCTCAAGCCTGCTTCCCCAAGCTTTCTTTTCAAGTAGTCAATTTCGTTCTCACTCGTCGTTTTCTAATAATTGGAAATGGTCCCTATTAATTGTAGTAATGGAGAACTGCGACAATATTTAAACAGATGAACTAACATGGCTTTCAAATTGTAGAAGTAGTTCTTCATATGCTGCTTGCATTTCTGACAAGTCACCATTCTCCTGCCAGTCGAAGAAAATACTGAAATCATAAGCACCAATAAGAAAAGGGAAGGTCAAGGGATTGACAAAAATAAACCAAAATATATAGAGATGAATACCTTAGACAAGCTTTTTGATCGGTTTCGACCTTTTCTCCTGCTGGTAACATTCAATAAAGAACGTGGGTTGGGAAGAGTACAATCCTCAGACCTGAAGTTTCTGCTTTGTTTGTCTTCTTCACAAGGCTCATTATTGGTTACTTTATCCATAAGATCATCAAATGGGAGCAGTGGGATCATGCCATTCTCTTTAGTCATTGTCTTTGCAGCAGAAGCCTTTTCTGCAGCCTTGTACAATGGAAAACAAAACAATACTTCAAATAGAGATCATACGTTTATTTCTAGTATAGACTTTCTTAGACACTTATTTATAAAATTACGTCCACCCTTTCTGTAGCCATCTGAAGCCAATAGTTACTACATATAATTTTCAATTACATTGTTACAATAGACGTCTGTCTTGAACTCTTACCTTCCCAAGAGCCTCTGTAGCCAGCTTTCCAGGGCACCAGGTATCACGTCTTTTCTTCTGCGGGTTGCAAAAGACAATGCTATAAATAAATTCTACCAGGGTCTCTCTTTATACCACTTGTTCCCATTATGGCGTAAAGGGAAAAGCTGCATTCAGGTTGAGTGCTTGACTAGATATCACTAGGATAGATGAATGAAATTATCTTTTCAAACAACATATCATACATTGTAGATGGAATAGGAAAAAATTATGCCTTCTATCTCCTCCATATTAGCGGATGATGAGAAAAAACATTTCCTACTTTTTATTTTAATTGGATAGAGTGACATTCCCTCTTAATGGGATACGCTTTAATTTGGTTTAGATAGAGTGAGCATTGTGTTTGAATTATTGTGGTGCGTGTACGAGAAAAAACATATTCTACCAAGTGATTCATTCTCTGCATGAATTGGAATTAGTGATTTTTTTAGATTACATTTTACAAGTGGATACGGGAGTGTCAGCAGTAACAAGAACAGAGGCAAATAAACTTTTTTTGCCAACTGACCTTGAACAGATCACGCTGTTCGTCATGATGAAGCTGCTCATCACGAGTTGAGCATAAAACCATAGAACTCAAATTCTGAATCTTCTTAGCTTGCTCTTGCAACCTTCTGTCCCTTTCAGCCTGAGCTTTCTTTTCTTCCTCCAACTCCAACGCTATCCGTTCCCTCTCCAACTCACTCTGAAGAATTCGCGTTAAGTATCAAGAAAACTAAAATCTGTAAAGCTACATTATCAATAACTACCCACCTTTAACAAAGTATTTCGCAGATTAAGGATTTCCTCTCCAAGATGCTCTGAATGGTTACCCTTCAATGAGATTAAAGCAGTTATTCAATCAATCGAGATTCTAAGCAAAATTTAGTCCAAGGAAAGGTTCCATATCTTTTCTAGCCATTACATGAAAGTACAAATGAGCCACAAACCCTCATGAAGTTGCACAAAACTTGCAAGATTATTACAATAATTGTATATACTACCATATTGAAGGTAACACACTGACACTTCATACCAACCTGTAATTTGGCACGGAGATCTTCAATCTCCTTTTTTTGACGCTTAAGCAAAGCAGCATCAGTCATAATCTAAAAAGAGGAGCAGATCCAGCATGATATTAGTTTCAATGATTGATAAAGAAAGAGTGAAAATGTTCCAATCAATTACCTCATTCACATGAGCACAGTTTGTGACACGTAATGCTCTACTTGCAAATTGTAGACTACTTTTTGTCTCATCAGCATGGATCTGTAAATATGAGTTAAAAACATGAACCTGGTGGGATGCATTTAAAGTTTCCTCGAATACAAGCAGATTTTTTTTGATACTCGACCTTTACAAATTCTAAGGGCACTATTTCAGTGGGGAAGTATGCTCATTTGACCACCCGAGCTTTTAGAGCTCATCAGTAATAATACAAACATCAGAACATAAGCAAGCGTGACCAAAAGCTTAATTCATAGAAGGAAATCTAAACATCTAACACTCTTAGACGAAAGATAGTTAATCCTAAAACAAATTCATCTTCATAAATTGATAAATGGTACAATGAAACATGGACAAGATTACAACTGACTTCTGTTTCAGATTCTCAAAACAAGGAACACAGAAGATTCCGTGTTATCACTACTTGGAGACCTTAGAAAACAGCTTTTAAGAAGCTACACTGATTGTAACAATTCCTCCTTATCTAAAACATCATTGGTATGCCATGCTTAAAAAGATTTAACACCTAAAAATGGGAAACTGAAAGCAACACCTTATTACAAAGTGATAGGATGGCGTTCAAAATGTCTCATCCAAGGGCTGGGAAAACATCTTTGAGAGAATGATTTTTATGGAAATTACCTGTGCAAGTGTAATGTTGCATATTATAGCGGTGTTTGCATTGCCACCCAGTGCAGGTTGCAGAATACGGGTTAGTTTACTATCTCTATAAGGAACATGGCCTCTACAAGAATTTAGATTTAGATTAGTAGTAAATAAGAAAGTTTAAGTAGATTACTATTAAGAAGAATGATGAGTACCCCTGGCTTTCGACACCTTCACTTAATTTCTTTATCACAGTTCCAAGTGTCATCAGGCTTTTATTTATGTGAGACCCTTCTTTCAAACGAGCTCCCTCAGCTCCAGTCTTGGCAGCACGTTCTGAGCCAGCAAGATCAACCAAGTTCTGAAATTGAGACGAGTTCCTTAAAAACGAATCAGACAATACTTATATTATTAAAAACAATAATTACTTCTAAGGTTCATACCAAGACAGAAACACGGACAGCATCAGAGGAACTATCACTATCTGAACCTTCAGCTTTCTCCCTACTCTCGATTATCTACAAAATCAAATCGTTAGGGAATTAAATTCCAATATTTACAAGTTCTAAAATTATATAAAACGGTAAAGCACACCAACCATGCGAAAAATTGAATGTGACCTGCTGCTATAAAGGTTCATATTTGTCTCCCCAATATGACGATGAGCTGTGAAAATGTTGTTGAACAAACAATATGAGCATAGTTATGGGAAGGACCAACTAAAGAGAAAGAAGAGTGCACTGTACTAATTTTGCAGAACTCAAATTCATTGAAAAAGTTTCTTGATTGTAAAGAATAACAACCCCCCCTCCCCAATCCCGCTTATGTGGAGCACCTTTACAGGCATTGGGACATGTGGTTGTTGTTCTTGTATCACACAGATTAGCGAAACAAAGGTACATATTTCAGTACACAATAAGATACACTAGAAACACTGAGGCAGTGTGGTGGAATGACGCAGATAAGTAAGAAAAATGCTTAAAATGGCTTGAGACAAGTAAACAAAAGCACAATACTTACATTCTCCAAACTCCAATAACTGAATTACTTGTTCAGCAGAGACTACAATTTCTTCTCTTAAACCAGCAACAAATATTCCTTTCTTCAATTTTGATGTGAAATTTAGTTTACGTTCATATAGTAAATTTCAATAATCAGAACGGGTTGTGTAAGGTTTTATTACCTCAACACTTTCATGTATTTGCAATTTGCGGTGCTCAGGAGCCAGCAAATCATTTATCTCCTCATTATATATTTCCATGTAAGACATACGTAGTAGAAATTCTCTAGTTGTATCCTACAAAGCAATTGAAAGTACATATTGTATTTGGTATAAAAAAGTAATTTACAATGATAAATAGGAAAATTGATAGAAAAACATAAGAGAAATCACGTAAGGTGTATAAGGTGATGTCGTAAACCTGTTGTATGACATCAAAAATATTGTTCACAGCTAGACAAATAACTCCTGGTTCAATTTGAGATCCACGCATGGTATGTGTTTTGCCACTATTTGTTTGTCCATATGCAAACACGGTTCCTGGCAGCATGAAAATAATGTAAGTTTGCATGGATTGAGAAAAGATATGGGTAGTCAATCATACAAATATTATTACTGAAGATATAACCAGTCGTTCTCTCAATATTAAAAGCCATTGTAAGTATGCATGGACCTAATTGATTCCTTTCCAATATGTATTGGTTCCATCAGAGATTGAGGTCCCAAAAGTAAGTTAGATGCATATGAATAACAGTGAAGTGCTAAACAAGGAAAATAATGCTTACTGAGAGTATGGAATCGAAACTACAGAAGGACTACATCCTTGATTAAGAAATGTATGTCATACATAAGAATGGGCACAATGATACACCTAATTGCAGAAAGTTACAACATAAGAGTCCAAGTACAAAATCTGACCAAACAAATTCTTGAAACATCTATATAACAATAAACAATAACATCTCCCAATGCCTCTATATAGGCTCCCTCCAAAGCATGGTAATGGATGTCGGATTGTACACAGTCTTACCATGTGATAACAAGGAGGCTCTCTCCGAGTTGGCCAAATATATTTGCAAACACCATCTGCTACTTTCGAGTACATATGAAGTAAAGGGAGTGTAATGGGCCACTTTAAATCTTTGACTCCATAGGACATGGAAAGGTCTTGAAACATCTATGGTGAACTAAAAACCTCTACCATGTGGAGTTAAATGCTATTCTTTTTAAATATTTTATCAATCCGCCTCAAAAAAATTTATTATTGAACACCATGCGATATTCAAAAATGGTATTCACCTCAATCCAAAAATAAGATAGATGGCTACAGTGCCACACATTGATTTTCTATCCCACTACAAAGTAATCAAAATATCAATAATTAAAAGCAAAAAATGCTAGTCAACAAGTCCATTTCTCACTTTCAAGCCATAAAGATCACTTAAATTAGTACAAAATACTAGTACAAAGGATGTCCATACCATTAAATCCATGAACTGCTGCAGAGACTATATCTTGAACTCGCACACTGTAAACCTCATTATTTTTGCAATTCTCCCCAAATATTCGATCTAATTTAAAACAACATTAAACAACAAAATGAGTTCAAGTTAGAACAAAAAAATTAGGTAAAAACTACAACCTTCATTTCACAAGTATCGTGGGCTTTGTTTTTTTCTGTGGTCAACGTTAACAAATTTTGTAAGCTTAGTTGACACATAATTTCAATTTAAATTGAAAAAGCCCAACTCTTTAAGAAATTTAAAGACATACATCTTTTATACACACATGAGAATATTAAAAAAGTACTCCATATCAAAATTGATAGAGCCAGCTGATCAACATTCAAAACTAACCAAATTTTTATACACTGAGAAACTAAAAATTAAGTAAACACTGCTAGTTTGAAAATTCTATAAATACTTGAGCTCAAAATTCAAAAAAAATCAAATCAGAAAATTTCAAATTTACAATCTTTTATACAGGGAAATGGTCAAAAGTAGGCAAATAATGCTAGTTAAGAATATTACTCCAGGTCAAAAAAATTTTAAATAAATCATCTGCAACATTCAACTATACTCTTTACACACATAGGGAGTAAAGATTATGTAAACATTGCAAGTTTGTGATTACTAAGATATGCTCCAGGTCAAAATAAAGAAAGTCAACTCTATCAAAATTCAAAACTTAAGACAATCTTTTACACATATAGGAAGCAAAAAATCAGGCAAAACACTGACATTAAACCTACACCAGGTCAAAATTCAAAAAGTCAACTCTGTCAAGATTGGAAAAACTTGTAGTTTATACACATAGGGGGCAAGAAACTGCTAGATTAATAAAATTAAAAAACACTCCAGGTCAAAATTGAAAATTGGACAAAGTTATTGGACAATGGAGTGAGTAATAATTTAGGAAATTGTATAAGCAGTTACCGAATTCAAATTTGGAGGTGTGGTTAGGGATGCAGATGGAGTTCCCGGAAATGCGCCAAGGGCTGCTCTCGGCATCATCAGGTGATAGAGGCCGTGCTCTTACAGAAACATGAATCCTCTCCATTTGCAGGAAAATTAGAAGCAAGAAGGAGATTAGAGGAGGCTTTCTGAAAAAATGAAGATTTTGAGATTTCCCGCCCTCAACCCCATCAGGTGTTCGTATGATTGGAAATACTATTTTACCCCCGTTATTTCCAAGTGTAGCCGGTAGTGGTGGGAAATAATAATTACACTGGCTAAATTTCACAATGCCTCCTAAGCGGTTGTCAACTGATTAAATCAAATAAAGGACTGAACTTCTGAGTCGGTCAATTTGCCCCCTGAACTATGATGAACTGGTCAGTTTGGGGACTTTCACCATAAAATCGATCGTTTTTAGGTTTTAACGAAGGAATAAATAGGAATTCAACATATTATATATTTTTTATGTTAGTTTATAATATACAAAAAATATAGTGGACCTCTTTCAAAATAAACTAATCTATCCCCCTACTTATTCCCCCCCCCCCGTCTTCCCTCCAAAACCGCACCCACACTTCCCTGAACCCTAGCAACCATCAACTCTAACCCTTCGTCCTCGTCCAGCTCCCAACTTATCTTGTACGCCTCTCTCCATCTCTTCCCCACCAGTCTGCCACCCTCAGAGCCACCATCGTCGACCTTCCACGTCATTCAACCTTCTTCTCCAGTAGCCATCAGCCACCTGCAACCGTCGACCACCTTTCTCAGCTCGAATATCTCGCCGATCTCGGCACAACCAGAGTTGCCATCCCTCGATCTAGGTTTGATTTTCTTTAATTGTTTTTAATTCTATTTTTGGTTTTAGCAAAAATATTCGATTTTTTATTTTGATAGTTGTTTGTCAAAACTACGAAAACATAACCCTTTTTTATTTCGAACATTTTTGCCAAAAATTTGTGCTAAACCAATTACCAAAATGGAACCTTTTTTACTTGAAAAGTCAATCAATTTTTTTTAATTTTTTTTTAAAAAAATCAAAATAAAAAGTGTATCAAAGGGTAATTTAGTCATTTTGTCCCCCCAGTTTCATTAATGTAACCAACTTCTCAAGATGAGATGCCCCAAAACTTCACTATTCATGCCAACAACCGTTAATATTAACGGATCATGGACTAAAATGCACAATTATACACACTTTCAGGGCCCATTTCAGCAACAGTGCCACTTTCGGGGACCAAACTGCACCAGGGCGCTACTTATGGGGACCATTCGATCAATTAACTCGAGGATCAGTGCCTCCATTTGACCTGCACCAAGTCAACGTTACAACTGATCAAGAACGTGGTTTACCTCGCTGACATATTCACAATCTATTCGGTCAGCTCGAAGCATACATAGTGTGCATTCTCAACGAGTAACGGATGCGAGTCTCTTCTTATAAGAGTGTGTATATAGGTGATTATAATATAGACCATGTACTCCTTAAGCAAATTTTATATGTTAAACTAAAATTATGGAAACATAAGAAACGATGTAAAAATGTAAAAAGTCAAAATAAATTATACGTATATATTAAAAAAAAATTGAATAAACATAAATATTATTGTAGTATATATAAGTTTGAAGTACTCTAAGAATAAAATAAAATATTTTGAAATCAATGCTATATATGTTAACAAATGATTAAATTTTATGGAAAATATTTACAACATTTAATATTATTTGTAAGAATATCTAAAAGTTAGATCTAAAAACAAATAGACAATTGTAATTATCTAACATGTTAAACGTGTGAGTTATATGTTATATATGTATATTGGCAAAAGGTTATGAATAATTATTTTAATCATTAATAAACTCTTTTTAAACAAATACCTTTAGTTCATATATGTCTAATAAAATTGAAAACTTGAACTTATTCTACGAAAAAAATTAATTTCGAAATACAAACATTTCATTTTCATAATTTCAAAAATGCAAATTTTCGTATGTTTCGTAGGAAATTCTGTAGAAATTTTGGAGCCCCTCTAAAACGGGGGCCTAGTGCGGTTGCGCTCCCCGCCATCAATAAGGGCCAGCCCTGCATGAACACCATACGAGTAAATCATACTTATAACAAAACTAGGAAAAGCTTGCTGTTGTAGTACTCCATGCCAAAGCAAGCAAACCTCAGACCTTGAATCTGGTTTAAAAACAAGAGAAGAGAATTGCTGGAATGGTCCCAGTAAATATGTGCCCGTTGCAGTTTGGTCCCACTTAGTTGTTGGTATGCCGAAATGGTCCCAATAATTGGTACATTTGGTGCACTTTAGTCCCCAACCATTAAATATAGACGGAAAATTGTAAATTTGGGCCAAAATTGAAGTTTTAGCATTAAGTCAAGGTTAAAACGCAAATTTGGATATAAATTAGATTTTTCTTAGTTTTTTCTAATTTCTTTTTTCGATTTCTTTGTCGATTTTTTTAAAAAAGAATTCGGGTTTTTTTTTTCGATTTCTTTTCGAAACATTTTTGCGAAACTACCAAAATCGAAAATGTTCGTCAAAAAAGTTCAAAACCAAACCTTTTCTACAAACAACAATCAAAATTGAAACTTTTTGCCAAAAAACTACAGAAACCAAAACTTTTTATCAAACCGAAATTTTAGCGAAAACTACCAAAGTCGAACCCTTTTTGCTAGGGAAAAAGATCAAAAAAGAAAAGAAATCGAAAAAAAATTCAAATATCGAAAAAAAATTGAAAAGACATTGGAAAAAAAACGGAAAAAAAGTTGAAAAGGTATAGAAAAAAAATTGAAAAAAAAACATTGACAAACAAATCGAAATTTTTTTTTTTTAAAAAAAAACAAAGAAAATTCATATTTATACCCAATTTGCGTTTTAACCTTCCCTTAATGCTAAAACTTCAATTTTGGCCCAAAGTTATAATTTTCTGTCTATATTTAACGGTTGGGGACTAAAGTGCACCAAATATACCAATTACTGGGACTATTTCGGCAAACCAAAACTAACTGGGACCAAACTGCAACGGGCATATATTTACTAGGACCATTCCATCAATTTTCTCTTAAAAACAACAAAGAACTTCAAATTAGTTTTTTGAACCGAAATCATACTTTAAAAAATCCAAACACTTCGTATCAATTTTTGAGCGAAATCGTAAGAGTCAATATATGAACGAAATCATACGAGTTAGTTTTTTTAAAAACACAAACACTTAATATTAATTTTTGAACGAAATTGTACTTTAAAAAACAAAAAACACTTCGTATCAATTTTTGAACGAAATCATAAGTCAATTTTGAACGAAACCATACGAGTTAGTTTTTTAAAAACACAAACAATTAATATTAATTTTTTTGAACGAAATTATACTTCAAAAAACAAAAAACACATCGTAATAGAGTTAATTTTTGAACGAAATGATGCAATTTGTTTTTTAAAAACACAAACACTTAATATTTTTGAACGAAATCATACTTTAAAAAACAAAAAACACTTCGTATCAATTTTTTAACGAAATCGTAAGAGTCATTATTTGAACGAAATCATACGAGTTAGTTTTTAAAAAACACAAACACTTAATATTAATTTTTGAGCGAAATTATACTTTAAAAAACAAAAAACACTTCATCGTAAATAGAGTCAATTTTCGAACACCGTTACTGAAATCATCAATGACTATTCACATTTTATAAGTATTGTAGGTTATAGATTATAGATTATAGTTATAAATATTAAGTCCACATTGAGGCTCGTTGGACAACTAATTTTTTTTTTCTATAAATATGTAGTTGAATTGAAGATAATAACTGTTTTGCTTATTAAATTCAGTTTTGTTTGATCACGTCTTTTATTTTTCATTATAAAGGTAAATAATTGTTGTACTAATGGCTCTGACTCATTTATATTCTAAAATATACTATGAAGTAAGTAATTTGAAGGATGTGTCTCACATGACATTAAAACTTTTCTATTAACCAATTTAACACATAGTTCACTCCTTACAAGAGATAGAGAGACGAACCCACGCTCTATCCAGAGTCAAGATTCAAGACTCATGGTATTTAGCACTCTATCTAATTTTTTACAGGTTGATCTACGCTCCCGAATGTCTTTTATCTTTCTATAGAATTATGTCAAACATAATTAGAAACATAAAATATAACTAAAACACATACATAACCTATAACAAAATGTTTACAATATACATAGGCAGGGTGATGAGTCTATACATAATAACTCCAAAAAAAAGCAAAATATAGTTGGGCATGAAGACGTCAAGCATATTGAAGATGAACACAAAATGTTGACAATTTAGCACGGCGATTTCGTATGCAAAGCCATATTTCCAGCTTTGATCGGCTTCTTTCTTTAATGCATGTTCAACATGTGTCTCTCACAATCAATCATTTTACATAAAAGGTAAGCTTGCTATATACTATACTCATAATCTTCTATATATATCCTATCAATCTCCAGCTAATAACACTTATTTAACTTCTCATCATCTTCATCTTCATCATCATCTTCATCTTCATCTTCATCCTCATTGTGTTTCGTATTATTCGATTATGTATAAGTAGTGTAACGAGTGTTCGATTTAATTTCGTCGTGTATTTTTTGTTTTGATTTTTTGAAGAAACATATATAATGAGGAATATAGCATTTGAGGGGAATGAAATGAGAATGTTTGATGCAGCAAGTAGTTTGAGGGAGAGTTGTGAGAGGATTAGAGTCACATATATTGCACCATTTCTTAATATTGCTGTGTATTTGTGCATAGGAATGTCAGTGATGTTATTTGTTGAGAGAATATCAATGGCTATTGTGATTCTTTATGTAAAGTTTTGGAAAAAGAAAAAATATACAGAGTATAATCTTGATGGGATAAAGAGAGACTTAGAGCAACTCCAAAATCATCCTATGGTGTTGGTGCAATTACCTATGTTTAATGAAAAAGAGGTATCACTCACCAAGCTTTTTTTTTTCTTACTAGCTATTTTCGCACAAGCCAATTTGTACGAGTTACCTTATTGTAGTAAGAGTAAGTTCGTTTAATGTATATCAACTACGGACAATGAATACCACAAATTATAAAACACGTTAAAAAAAATACTATATACATTTATTTCCAATTTACAAAATGCAAACACTATAAATAGAACATTTAAATGACCAATGGTAAATATTAAAATGATTGAATTATGTAGTTTTTTGTGAATAGTGCGGGTAATTTATGTATATAAATTTTTAATTAAAAAGATGAGGAATTGTCATGTGTCCTTTTTTGGACCTCTTAGACATTATGTATAACATAGATTATTTACTTATTATGGCCAAATACCATTTTATCTCTAACACTAATTGTGCTCATTTTGGTTCTAATTTCTAAAGGTCCCATAAACTAACGTAGGTGCTAAACTCAAACATTAATAGGCCAAATTTATAGTGTTAAAATTCAGTAATGGAGATCAAATGCACCAAAAACACAATCTCTAGGACCATATAAAAATTATGTCTTGAAAAATGAATAAATAGTAACAATTGAAGTTTTTGATTAGGTTTACAAGCTTTCAATTGGAGCTATATGTGGACTTTCATGGCCATCTGATCGACTCATAGTCCAAGTTCTCGATGACTCAACTAATGATGTCCTAAGGGTATAATTATTCATTTTCATAATCTTATACATATAATTGATTTAAGATTATTATTACAAATTTAATAAAAATGATGTATGCGAATTAATTAACAGGCATTGGTTGAGTTGGAATGTCGAAAGTGGATGGCAAAAGGGGTTAACATAAAGTATGAAGCAAGAAATAATAGGAATGGATATAAAGCAGGTGCTCTTAAGGAAGGTTTAAAGAAGGCTTATGTTGATGATTGCGAATACGTTGTCATATTCGATGCTGATTTTCAGCCAGATCATAATTTTCTGCATAGAACAATCCCTTTCCTGATTGAAAACAAAGATTTGGCTTTAGTGCAAGCAAGATGGAAGTTTGGTATGTCCTACATAAATTGGCGAAATCATTATCCATTTTTTCGAGCGAAAAAAGTAAGGGTGGAAAGAAATTGTTGAACTAGTAAATAATGTGAAACTTGAAATTGTAGTGAATTCGGATGAGTGTTTGATGACCAAACTCCAGGAGATGTCATTGAATTATCACTTCAACGTGGAGCAAGAAGTTGGCTCCTCTACGTGTGCTTTCTTTGGATTCAACGGTTAGCTAGCTAGTGTCGATTTTTCCTGATAAGATCATGCACATTTATAAAAGAATAGTAAGCCTATTGTTGAATATAGGTACTGCTGGAGTTTGGAGAATTCGAGCTGTAAATGATGCTGGTGGATGGAAAGATCGAACAACTGTTGAGGACATGGACCTTGCAGTCAGAGCAACACTTAGAGGGTGGAAGTTCGTTTATGTTGGTGACCTTGAAGTGAGCTTCTAAATTTGTTTCGAATATACTCGTTGTGTCATTTTTAGTTGATGAGCTGAACAACTTGATGTTAAGCAACATCATACACTTTTTACAGGTGAAAAATGAACTTCCAAGTACCTACAAGGCATATCGATTTCAACAACATCGTTGGTCATGTGGCCCTGCAAATCTTTTCAAGAAAATGTTCTTGGAAATCTTGTGCAGTGAGGTAATCACTTCTAATCATACCATTACCATATGTCAGTCCTCATTTCGGAATTTTCTCGTATTTATACCAAATCTTAAAATAGGTTGAGCAAATTTACTTAGAAAGTTATCTGATGCAGAGAGTAGCCCTGTGGAAAAGGTTATACGTCATCTACTGCTTCTTCTTTGTGAGGAAAATAGTTGCCCACTGGGTGACCTTTTTCTTCTACTGCGTCGTAATCCCAGCAACCATCATAGTCCCTGAGGTCCACCTTCCGAAGTACCTTGCTATATATCTTCCAGCAATCATCACCATTCTTAATGCATCTTCCACTCCAAGGTATGCATCCATTCTTGTGTATATACAGACCCGGCCTTAGGGGAGGCCGGGTGGCCATATATATATATCTAATGCTTCATATTCTTGGTTGTTTTTACTTCATCATGAGATAGGTCTTGGCATCTTCTTGTGTTTTGGATCCTGTTTGAGAATGTCATGTCCCTCCACCGAACCAAGGCAACAATTATAGGGCTCTTGGGTGCCAATCGAGTTAACGAATGGGTTGTCACAGAAAAACTGGGGAACACAATGAAACAACACAATATCTCCAAACCGAAGAAGCAAAAGTCGAGCATTCTAGAGAGGTACTCGATTCAGTTTTAGTCCAGTGATCCACCTTGACGTTTTATAAATAGCTTGAATGGGACAGTCTTGGTCTATAATCGAGATTATCGAGTTCGATAAGTATAACATTATTGGTGATCTTGAACAGGATACATGCCTCGGAGCTGATAATGGGATTGTACCTTTTATACTGCGCAATATACAACCTGATGTTCCAGCACAATCACATGTATATCTATTTGATATTACAAGCAGGAGCTTTTTTCATCCTTGGAGTTTCATATATTGGAACATTCGTCCCCAACTAGATATTCACTCTTTCATAAATTAATTATAATTAATTAAGTTTCTGTAAGTAATACTTGAAATTCATATGTTTGGCCAATTATGTCAATTTCAATAAGCTTGGTAGGAGTCTAGGAGTGATCTTGAAAGGATTGTATCATCACCAAATGTAGATACAATTTTCTTAGATAAATACCACTACTTACTGCTTTGTAATTTATTCTTTAACTTATGCTTTTGTATTATCAATTAATCAGCTCTGCTTCATCAACTTTATGAAGAAATTATACTGTTAGTACCAAATAGACAATTATTGATTTGGTCCTAGATAGTGGGACGAAATTACACTTTGGTCCTAGATAGTTACGTTGTTGCAGGTTAGTTACCAAGTGTTGTGATATAGTCCCTAACAGTGACAATTGTTGCACATTAGTCCCTATTTTTTTCGAAGACCATACTGCAACATTTGTTGCTTTCCAAACTATATTACAATACTTGTGTCATTTCCAGAGACTAATCTGCAACGTCATAACTATCTGAGTCTAAAGTACAACTGAATCCCACTATTTGGAATCAAATTAACAATTACCACGTACCAAATACAATGTAATTATAAGTATCAATTTGATGTAATCTACAAAATATATAAGCATCAACTTATATTACAATGTGCCATGCCATCTAAGCCCACTTAATTGTCCATCATTATATAGTTCTTACTAACTTATTAACTTTAAAATCATATAAAGCCCATTTAGAAATGGAAAAATTTGTATGTCGGTCGGTCGGCCTTAATTTAATAACTCAATCAAATTTATTGGACCATTTTTACGAATTCAAAGTCATCATTCAATTTTTTGATGAGTATGTAAGCTCAAGCTCATATGATATTGTTTTTGCCTCTATGATTATTTTTTAACTATCATACTGTATATTTGAAACTTCTCATCATATTATTCAAAACTTCTTACTTTTGACGAGTTCATAAACTTTTAATTCTTTCATATTGTTTTCCAATGTTTAATTCTTTTTTGATCACCCTTTGTCTCTATGATTCTTTTGTGTCTATCATACATTCATAACTTTTTCTTCATGCATCTATTATTGACTCGTTGTGCCTTAATTTCATTCGAGTCTCGGTTAATTAATACCACAGAGCCTAAACATATTAATAACAGACACCAATGACATTTTTATATAAGGCTACGAATAATCTGATCTAAAACATATTAGATTTCGAAAAATATATATTGAGACGAATCTAACAAGATCCCACAAGACTATATTATTTTTTATCGTTTGATGAGAATTTATGATCAAATTTTAAAATGTTTGGCCACCAAAAATCAAAATGTAACAATCTTTCAGGGACAGGGGAAGTATTAGATTTCGAAAAATATACAATAATTTCAATTTATGAATAAGTGTGGTCTATCATTGAAAATTAAGAGAAGAGACAAATTCTCCCAATACCTTCCCCTAATACCACCACCATGAGATAAGGACCTCAATTAATTGTGCATTTTTACTGACAACAAAGTGGGAATAGAAACATGATTGAAGAGTAGAAACAACGCAAATGGGAATGTAATACCTATGACTATTACGAAATGCATTGCATATGGCAAACTTATAATCTAATGTACTCCGTTCAGTTGGTACATTTTAACTTTCATGATTAACAAAACACGATTTAGAATATAAATATCTTTTATTTTATATGAGAAAGAATTATGAAAAGATGATATTTCAAAAGTATATAGAGACGAATCTAACAAGATCCCACATGACTATATTACTTTTAACGTTTAATGAGAATTCTTGATGATCAAACTTTTTAAAATTTGATCACAAAAATCAAAATGTATCAATCATTTAGGAACGGATGAAATAAAATATAAGTAATCTACTACCACATTACCCACACATTCCACAAGTTTTTTTCTTCAGTTTAAAAAGAGAAAAGAAAAGTAGGTATTGGACCAAACCTAAGTCATGTCTTAGTCAAAGTTAGCTGGTTTGTATGAAACTCATTTATTTCACCATTTAATTGAGCCGGTCTAAGTAATGGTCCAACCCGGCCGGCGCCATTTGATTTCCAACATACCATGCCCCATGCCATTATTTTCATCATTAACATAAAATCATCATTCATATTTCATACATACATCATACATGTATTAATGTATACTTTTTTTGTTGGTCATTATTAGTTGCCAAACACTATATTGGCCATATTAGCAGCCAAATAGTAAAGTCTTATTATAATTTTGGGTCCATTTTAATATTTTGATATCTTATATACTCACATTAAGTTTTTCAAATGGTCCCTTCATCTTTTGATTCATCAACCTATTGTCCTATTCTAAATGAATGACCTTCATGTCAATAATATATTGTCAAATGTAAATATACAAGTTAACAAAAATATTGTCCAACTTCTACGATCTTTTCAATTTAAAAACGATAAGTGTACCATTACGAAAATCATGAATACATCAATTGGTTAACTGTTCTCAATTCTTATATCATGACTTGTATTTTGGAAATGTAGTGTTACAATATGGTGATTCGGAGTCCATTCTTGTGTGTTAAATAAATCTAAATCATTGTTTCAACCTGATCGATTTTAAAATCTTATTACTATTTTAATAGATTTGGTTATGCTAATTTTCCTTAAGTCAAACACAAAATTAACTAATATTAGTTAACACTAACGGATTTAGGTGTATGAAAGTGCATGTTCGAAATTATTTTAAAAGTGTCAGTTCAAAACACTTAAATATATTCAAATATAATTTTAAATGTTAATTTTTACATTAACTTTTTCTTTATACATATATAATTCTTTTTGTTCAAGAAAAAAGAGTCTGTTCGAGTGAACATCAACGAACCTAAACAAGTCCACTACTATTAGTTAACACATAAATAAACTAGATGAGTTGAATAGACAAATCTATCAAGTAAATAATTGGAGAACAAAATAAGGAAATAATTCTAGAGCAAGATAAAGAAATAATTGGAGAAGAACAAAAGAAAATAATGAGGGAAACATTTATTACCTATTAGAGTAATTAGGAAGTAAGTAATAGCTAATTAATGTGACCTTTGTTCAAGAAAAATTATTTCCCTTTAGTTCTTAAGGTAATCTATAAGTACATTTATTTTCCTTGAGGTGTACGATGATCTATCAAACACAAACACTCTAAATACATAAATTATAGTGAAGGCATTGTTCTATTCATCGTGTTGTGACCCATTATAGTACTGAAATTTGGTTTTGGTGGATTGAAGTTGGTGATTAGTCCTAACAAAATGTTAATATTTTCAGAACTTTTTTCGGTATTCCTCGACTTAATTTCGCATATGTGTTTGTCTAAATACGCTTTCATTATAACATTTATTATTTGCTTAGTAATTATATTATAACTATTCATGTTGTTCACAATATATGTTATATAACAAATTTAGACATCAACAATGGAAACTTAAAACTTTTGAAATTACTGTTCTTCTATAAACTACTCCCTTCGTCCTTAAAAGATTGTCACATTTTGATTTTTCGTGATCAATAAATCATGATTTAAAACGTAAATAATTCTTATTATACATGTGAAAAATAATAAAAAGTTGATATTTCAAAAATATATAGTGAGAAGAATCTAACAAGATCCCACATGACTATATTATAACTTTTCGTTTAATGGGAATTCATTGTAAAATTTTGTAATGTTTGACCAACAAAAATTAAAATATGACAATATTTTAGAACGGAGGGAATATTTTTCAGTTTTTTTTTCATCTATTTGTAAATTACTAGAATTATAAGTAAAGATGAATGGCGGGATTGTAAATAAAAAATAAAGATCATCATTTCTCATATTTCTATAGAAACAACACTAAAATTTACCGTTACTATTTTTGTATTGTATTAGGTGACAATTAAACAATCATGAATATTATATTGTAAAGGGGGACCTCACCAATTCAATTTTTCTATAAGTATACAGACCTTTGCCTCCATTTTAATCTTCAAACCATTTCCTATCTCGTGTATTCTAAGACTTCTTTCTCTTTAGTTTCGTTTATACTAATACTAAAGCAACCAAAAGCTTCAATATGGGCGAGGTAACGACGGATTTTCTAACCACTAAGCCAATTCGATATTAAAATTACTCTGTTTTCGTTACATCTAAATTATTAACGCGTCCCAAATTAGCGCTCCCTATTTTCGTCGTGCAAAATCAATTACAAATCTTTGAGAATGCCGTCTGAGTGTCGAAATTTGGGACACGCGGATACTATTTTTTTGTTGTAGTGTCTATATCTCCATAATCTAAAATTGGTTTGGTTATTTGATCAGAAAGTGGAGGAGCACAAGAAGAGTGAAGGAGAAAAGAAGGGTGCTGAAGCCCCTAAGAAAGACGATAATGCCCCTGCCCCCATTGTTCTGAAGCTTGATCTTCATTGTGAAGGATGTGCTAAAAAAGTCAAAAGTGCTGTTCGCAAATATCAAGGTTTGTTTCAAACGTTTACTTTCTTCTACCCAATTACATAATTGATTGATATTATTATTAAACTTAATCAATTATTCATAACCTTAAAAAAAGGAAGTTTAAAAATTTGGAAATTTGTCGATGGTCACTATCTCAGTTTCCTTGTTATTGCCGTCTCTATATTTCGGTGCTTCCAAGGAACAACTTGTTTATTTTACCCCTTGTTTATTCTCGTCCCAAAAATATCATTTGATTTTCAATTTTGTTAATCGAATTCTGTATTTTAAATAATTTTAACATTAATTAAGGAATATAGAGTATACGTTAAATTATGTCAATTTTAATTATTACCAAGTTGTCTCATGTGTATAATTTGTTAACTAATTTGGATTACGTAATTGTAATATAATAGTTGGACTAAACTTTATAGTTATTGGGTGGTCTGTTTATTTGTTTGTATTATTGGTGGGTGAAGGTGTGCAAGATGTGAAGGCAGACGCCAGCGGCAATAAGTTGACAGTGAAAGGAAACGTTGACCCGAATTGGCTCCGAGAAAAAGTCGCAACCAAGACTAAGAAGAAGGTGGATCTTGTCTCCCCTCAGCCTAAAAAGGACGGAGGGGCGCCAGCTGCCCCTCCTGCTGCTGCTGGTGGTGACAAGAAACCGGTAGATGAAAAGAAACCGGTAGATGACAAGGCGGCGGAGAAGAAAAAAGAGGAGAAAAAACCTGAAGATAATAAGCCGAAAGAGGTATGCAGTACATTTTATCCGACCACACTTATTGAAATACGAGTTGGTTGGTTTTAATTTTAGTCTCGAATTTATCATTTGTTAGGAACGTGCATAAAAAATACGAACCAGGATGAAAATAGAAAAACTAGTTATATTTTGTCAATTGTTGCATGGATGTAGTAATGTTGTAGGTAGGAAATGAGGGGGAAAATATAATGAAGAGTATAGTTTTTTTCCTTTTGTCAAATTAGGTTGGCCTAACTTTTGGAAATCATTACAACTAACCAATTTAATTAATTTATTTGTGTTTTGGTTGTTGCAGAGTACGGTGGTTTTAAAAATTCAGCTACACTGTGATGGATGTGCACATAAGATTAAACGTACCATATCCAAATTAGATGGTAAGCAAAATTGTACAATTGAATAATTATGGTACAAGATAAGAAGCATCTTATATTTATTTAATTAAGTCAAAATTAATTAAATAGTTAGACTTTACTTGTCCTTTTGTGTAACATTAATTTAATGTTTATGTTTTGTAATTATGTTGAAACAGGAGTTGAGCACGTCTCAATTGATAATCAAAAGGATTTGGTCACGGTTAAAGGGACAATGGACGTCAAAGAGCTACCACATTACTTGAAAGAAAAACTGAAGAGGTCAGTAGAAATTGTTCCTCCCAAAAAAGACGATGGTGGTGAGACGAAGGCAAAAGAAGGCGGTGGTGATAAGAAAGAAGCCGGGGGAGGCGGTGATAAGAAAGTCGATGGAGCTAAAGCTGCAGGTGGCGGTGGAGGAGACGGGGCACCTAAAGTAGTGGAAGCCAATAAATATGAGTACAGTGGGTATAATCCAGACACATATTATGCAAATGCACCTAATATGTACAATCACAATTATTACAATCAAGATTATGGTATGGGAATGTATCATAATCAAAGTCATCCTAGCACTAGTCGTCACGTCGTAGATCACCACATGCCGGAAACTTCCGTACACGCTGCCAACTACTACTCGCATATGCCGGGAACATCTAGCTACCCCACCAACAACTACTACTCGCATATGCCGGGAACATCTAGCTACCCCGCGAACTACTACTCGCATATGCCGGAAACTTCAGGGTACCCCGCCAATTACGGGCAGCCAATGCCGATGCCATCTTACTTGCAAGCTCCTCAGATGTTTAGTGATGAAAATCCTAATGCTTGCTCAATTATGTGAGAAACAGGACAAAGAATTCCTCAACAGTTGCCGTCCACGAAAAATTAGATGAAATTGTAAATAGTTATAAGTTAATTAATTACTAATTAAACAAAATTATAATCGAAAATGAGAAGCAGTATAATATATGAATGTGACCTAGTAGACCGGCCTGGTGCATCGTTGTCCAATGAGGGTGTTTATTGGTAGCTTTTAAGAGTAATTACTATTAGTTGGTTATGTATCAATTTTGAGGAATTGTTCGTATATGAAAATGTAGTTTCTTTACATTAATATAATAAATAATGACAATGAGATTATGATAGTAACGTTTGTATATATGCTTGTTTCTGCTTTAAATTATCAAAGCGGACAGGTTACCATTCTATTATACTAAAATTTCTCTTAATGTAAGAATTAATTAATTACACAATTAATTTCTACATTAGTGTATAAATTACCATGATAGTCATTTAGAGAAATAATAATAGAAGAAAACTTAATGAAACCATAACTTTCTAGGATACTATAATATGATTTCCTGTTACATTAATAACTTTTAAGTTTATCGACTTAAAAAAAATCAAGAATGTGTAAATACAAATAGTATTACAAATAATGTGAATATATATAAATTCCTAATTAATAGACCGTTATCGACTAATATTCTGGTTATTTACATACATTTTTTCACCGAAACTACATTTATCACTTAAGATATATTTTTCCACCGAAACTACATTTACATACACTTTTTCACCGAAACTACATTTATCACTTGAAAAAATTACATTTTCAATATTCTGATCACTTATATTATTGAAATTATCAACCAATATAATTATATAATTTTAAATTAATTACTAATCATTATATATTTTTAATATATCTTTTAATTAGTTTTTATTTTTTCTGATTATGTGCAAATTAAATAGCTAAATTACATTGAAAATGCTGAGGGAGTATTAGTACGTACGTAACTTTCTTTTTGTAAATTAACAATGAGGCAGGTAAATTTCGAACACAAAACCTTCTAGTCACTAGGAAGAGTTTTTATCACTAGACTATTCAATTGATTCAGTATTACTACATCACTTTATATATAAACACAAAACTTGAAGACAAAATCAACCACCTACTTCAAATTTTATTAATTACTATAGATCAATGGGCTCACTTTTATATGGTGCTCCACCTTGGCATTTGTATACGAACATTCAACAATTTATACTTAAGAATCGTTATAATTTATTTTGAAATCCATTTTCACTAGAAGGTCAAAATCAGTTGACAAAATTTTATAAATATTTATGGTAATCATCATCTAGTGGTCCAATACAACGTGAACTTGCATTAAATAGTTGCATGCACGCACCTAAACTTGCAATCGAGAAGACAAAATTAAAAGAGGCAGACAATATGAGAATGCGACAATATTATTAGATGGCTTAAACCATTGCTAAAAGCTAGAGTCACTATTTCAAAACGAATTATATATAAGAAGTAACGATAAACTAAATCACTTTCATAAAACAATAATCAACAATGGTTACTAATTTATTATTTTTGTTATAAATATTATATTTTGAAGGGTTTTTTAGAGAGTTGATTATTGGTGATTTGGTCTTAAATATTGAGATGAATTGTATTTTAATCTAGATAATTACGTATTGTTGTAAATTAGTATTTGAAAGTTTCATAAGTACTACAATATAATTCGCAAAAGAGACAAATGCGGTTGCAGTAGTTACATTTGTCACTTTTAGGGATTATACATCACTTGTACTACTTTTAAGGACTAATTTGTATCAATTTAACTATTTGTTACTAAAACACAACATCATGTCATTATTTCCGATCAAATCAACAATTACATACTTTTTTTAGAGGAGCATTTGTTAAAGAATATATAATTACATATAAGTCCTATATTAAGTTAAAGTAATAAGTACAATAATTATCACATAATTAATAAGGATGATATATATATATATATTATATATATATCTAAGCTCTATTCTTGTTGGAGTTATGGTATGTCATGCAGTGTGTCTTTGTCTTTGTCCAATCGAGTACAGTCGAGTATTGATCAAGTAATCAAGAAGGGATGCAATTCTGTTATTCTGTTATGGCTTCTGCATCAGTGGGTTGTACTTCCGTTTTACCGTTATGCTTTAGGGAGTTGTACTTCCAGTTAGTTAGTTAGTTATCGGTTAGTTAGTTGTTTGTTAAACTAGCCGTTAGCAGCAGTTAGGAGCGTATTCGTTTATTTCTTCTTGTTAACATCTATATAAGTGTTCCATTAACACTTGTAGATGATTATTCCAGTTTACTTTTCATTAGATAAAAGATCAAACTATTTCTCTTCTGTATTTTCTTTCAGAATTAATATCAAACAGTTGGTGTGCTAGTGTTTCATTTCTTCTTTTCGATTCTGGTTTGAGTTTACAGTTTGTTTTGTATCACAAACTTCATATGGTATCAGAGCCATGTCTGAAATAGAGGAAGAAACACAACAGCAAGAAGGAGAAGCCATTCAAATTGCTGGTGGAGGAAACAATCCACCAGATGATGGAGGTAATGATCCACCTCTGATTAATCAAAGCAATCCATTGTATCTGCACAACTCGGATCATTCGAGCCTTGTGCTTGTTTCTGATCTCCTCACTGAGAAGAACTATATATCCTGGAAAAGATCCATGAGGATAGCATTGGGAGCAAGAGATAAAATGGTGTTTTTAACTGGAAATTATCCAAAGCCACTGGAAGGTGAACCCACACATAAGCAATGGTGTAAAGTGAATGATACACTTGTTTCTTGGATTCTCAATGCCCTCTCACCTGGAATTGGGAGTGGTTTTCTCTTTGTAGAAGATGCAAAGGAACTATGGGAAGAAATTGAGGAAGGTTTTGGAGGAAGTAATGGGCCAAGGATCTATGAGATAAGGAGGGAGATTTATAGATCCAAGCAATCTGGTGATTCTGTACCAGTATACTATAACAAAGTCAAGAGACTTTGGGATGAACTCAAGGTGATTAAACCAGCAGCTGTTAATCCACATGATGATGAGGAAAGAGTGATGTTGTTCTTAATGGGGCTCAATGATGTCTATGATCAACATAGACATAATATCTTGATTATGGAACCTATCCCAAAACTGTCAAAAGTATATGGGATGATTAACAACATAGAGCAGCAAAGATCCTTGAAGGAAGGCACCTTGATGAATCAAGATAATATGGGAATGAATGTCAGGGCACAGTTTGATAGAGGACCATCAACAAACAACAAGACTGATGGCAAGAAGATTGAATATGCCAGAATGGATAAGTCACAGATGAAGTGTGAACACTGTGGTAAAAAGGGACATCAGAAGACTGATTGTTTCAAACTAAATGGCTTCCCAGATTGGTGGAATGTCAGAAACCAGCAGATGAATTCAGGAGGAAGGATGAGGCCTAGATTCCAGGCAAATGCAGCATCATCCTCAGGCAACCAGGATTCTCCTTTGCACAATGGAGAAGATAGGAGTGACAATATGCAGAGCATGATGGCAAATATGATCCAGCAGGAGGTTGGAAAGGTCTGGCAAGAGAAGGGAGGTAGCAGTAGCTCATCTGGAAAGGCCATGAACTACACAGGCTTCCCTGATTTTGCAGGTAACATCACCTATCACAATTTTGATTCCAAGAATTCTGGAAGTGAAATGTGGATAGTGGACAGTGGAGCTTCCACTCATATATGTGGAAATGCATCACTTTTTACTTATTCACATCCTACTTCCATGAAAACCCCTGTAATTTTGCCTAATAATTCAAAAGCATATGTTGATTTGATAGGGGAAGTGAGATTGAGTAGTGATTTTATCTTGCAAGACTGCTTATATGTGTCTACTTTCAAGTATAATTTACTGTCTGTCAGTAGGTTATGTAGGGATGCTAATGTTCACATATTGTTCTATCCTATATGTTGTGTTTTTCAGGACCCTAAAACTGCTAAAATCCTTGGAATTGCTAGAGCAGAGAGAGGCCTTTATTTGATAGATAGCAGTTCCTTTGATCACACTTATGTTTCTGACTTTGTTTCCATTCTTAAAACTCAGCAATTTCCCTGTAATTTTGTAAATAAGATTGATGTAGTTGATGCTTCTGTTTGGCATTTGAGATTAGGACACATTTCTGATACAGCTTTGAGACATTGTACACCTTGTTCTGATATGAAAAATGTTTCCAGTGGTGAATGTGTGACTTGTCCTGTTTCTAAACAACATAGATTACCTTTTGATAACAGTAGTTCTGTTAGTACTGATTTGTTTCAGCTTATTCATGTTGATCTATGGGGTCCTTATAAAGTATGTTCTAGGACTGGATGCAAGTATTTTATGACACTTGTTGAGGACAAGAGTAGATGTACTTGGATATATATGATGGAGGATAAATCACAGGCAAAGATTTATCTTGAATACTACATATCTATGATTAAAACACAATTTGATAAAGTCATTAAGTGTGTTAGAACAGATAATGGCACAGAATTTACAGGATATGATTGTCAGAAGCTCTTTTTTACACATGGTGTGATACATCAGAAAACTTGTCCCTATACACCACAACAGAATGGTGTGGTGGAAAGGAAGCATCAGCATCTATTGCAAGTTGCTAGGTGTTTGATCTTTCATTCTGGTTTACCTATTGTTTTTTGGGCAGATGCTGTCTTAACTGCCACTTATTTGATCAATAGATTACCTACTGTTGTTTTACATTGGAAAACCCCTTATGAAGTGTTGTATGGAAAGCCTCCTGTGTATGATCATCTTAGGGTTTTTGGCAGCTTGTGTTTTATAGCTAATAATCTGCCTCATAAAGGCAAATTTGATCATAGAGGTCTGCCTGTTGTCTTTATTGGATATCCTATAGGCCAGAAGGGATATAAAGTCTATGATTTTACTCATGACAAGGTTCTAGTGTCCAGAGATATAGTCTTCCATGAACACATTTTTGTGGGAATATCCCGGGGTTGCAAGACACAATGAACTACGATAGTTCATATGTCTAGAAAACCCTAATTCGTTGATCGTTAGAACTTACACAATGAAACTAGCTCATAGAAGTATATGTTTAAAGGTAGTGTGAATATGCTACAAATAACATATAAAAGAGTAGTGCTACAAAGTTATACCTTTGAAGCGTGAGCGGAAGCTTTGTAAATCTTTAAGCGCTTATCCCCACACCTTGCTCCTTTGCTTTCTCCTTGAAGAAATGTCTATCACCAAGGTGATATGAAACTACTATGAAATAGTCCACACCAATACCTTAGATAGCAATAAGACACACTTGGACTAGTGTGTGTTATTGAGGAGTATGTAGTCTTTACTACTATAGCAAAAATGTAGAACTAGTTCTACACTCTACACTTAGAGTTTTGCTAGAGGGTTGAGGTTGAAGATGAAGTGTGTTTGTTTGTGTTCTTGTGTTCTCTAGCAAGAGATATGCAAGACTTAGATTGATGTTCTACCCATTCTATATCATCTTATGATATAGAATGGATGATGAAACACATTATACACTAAACAAACACATTAACCATCCATATGGTTAATGCCTCTTGGTCCATGGAAGATTCTCTTACAAGAGTTCTTCCCAAGACTTACAAAGCCTTCCCAAGGCATAAAGTAGCCACCAAGATGTCAACCATTCATGATGATGGAATTAATTAATCTTAATTAATTAATTAAATCATATCTTATTTAATTAATTCATTAATTAATTAAATCATTTCAATAAATGATAATATATATATATATATATATATCTCACATATATATATATATACATAAACCCCAAATGGTGTGTCCGGAACCAATTCCGGGCGCACCATCGGTTCGGTCGGGACACGATCTCGATCGAACCGAAATTCCTCAATATGGATCAAATCCCTTATTCACTTTCGGGTCACTACTCGAAAGTATCTTCGGTAATTGTTACGTGTGTGACCTCATAGCCCGAGTAACGAAGGCATCGGGATTCAACGTATAAGACCGTATACACGAATCCCGAAGATCATCGAGAGAGCCTAGTCTGCCATTCGATGACCCCCGGCATTATCTCGGGTGAGACTACTGATAGTTCAGATAACTATCGGTTGTTGAACCGTATATATAGATGATATAGTTCACGGGCACTAATTGAGGAAATTGACACATCAATTTCCAACACTCCCACTTGCCCTTGGACTATTACCAATGTCTCGGATGTACACTTGCATCCTTGTCACATGATTCCCTTTGTCCTCGGTTTTCATCATAGGCTAAAGCAAGAAAGCGTGTCGCCAACTCCTATGACATAATTTCTCGTAACACGAGATAGTCTCACTCCCGTTCATAACGGGTGAATTCATAAGTAAGACTAACTCTCCGAGTGGCCAGAAAAACCTTCCCTGTATACCAGGGTGGACAAAGACCCTACCAATGCATCACCGATCATCTCACCACTACATTCACATAAGACCCAACGTACCCCATTACCACCAGTAACGGATGGGTCCGGAAGTAGTCAAAGCCTCATGCTCACGTAGCATGAGAATGATATGCATGTAGGTCTCAGAACCTCTATCATATGGCTCGTGTGAAATATAGGACACAATATCTCTTCTATAATTTCACAACGGTCACTGTCCAGTACCATGTCAAGACTCTCTTGACAATGAACCCATGTAATGATTTGGACCATCCTTTTGACTTAAGAAACAAATTCAAACGAATCATTACACACTAGTTTGGTTGTGTCCGTTCCCAAAACGCTGGGACACACCACTAGGGACAATGTAATCACCATAGTTCTTGTCTTGAAAAAGGGGTTCCTTAGCCAATACACTTATTGGCTCCTCTTCAAGAACTCGTGATTACATGGGAATTAAAATATTTATCATACAACTATGATTAAAAATTCAATTGTTTATTCAAGTGCTATAAAAGAATAGGCAATCAATAAACAAGAAGTAATACTTTTATTCAACAACAAGAGTTTTACAAAAGTATACTTCATACATATAAAACAAATAAACTGAAATAAAGCTCCCACTAAGACTAAGACCACTCGGACCTAAGCCTAAGTCCAATAGCTGAAGTATGGAACTCATGTTTAGTCTGAGGTAACGGTTTAGTCAAGGGATCAGCTGCGTTGTCGTCTGTATCCACTTTGGATACCTTGATGTCACCTCTCTGGAACATTTCTCGGACGAGGTGATACTTCCTAAGGACATGCTTAGACTTATGATGAGCCCTAGGTTCCTTAGCCTGTGCTATGGCTCCAGTGTTATCACATAACAACTCAATTGGACCATCAGCGCTAGGAACTACCCCAAGCTCAGTCATAAACTTCTTAAGCCAACATGCCTCCTTGGCTGCTTCAGAAGCTGCAATGTACTCGGCCTCCGTAGTAGAATCTGCAACTGTGTCCTGCTTGGAACTCTTCCAACAGATGGCTCCACCGTTCAGGCAGAATACAAACCCGGTCTGAGAACGAAAATCGTCTCGATCGGTTTGGAAACTGGCATCTGTGAAACCTTTTGCAATCAACTCCTCATCTCCGCCATATACCAGAAACATATCCTTAGTCCTTCTCAAGTACTTAAGGATAGATTTCACAGCGGTCCAATGGCTGTTGCCTGGATTCGCTTGATATCGGCTGGTCAGACTCAGAGCGTACGATACGTCTGGTCTAGTGCACAACATGGCATACATGATAGATCCTATGGCTGAAGCATACGGGACTCTACTCATGTTCTCCTTCTCGACGTCAGTGGTGGGGCACTGACTTTTGCCGAGAATAGTACCAGTTGTGATAGGCAGTATTCCCTTTTTGGAATCGATCATATCGAATCGTCTCAGAACCTTATCAATATAAGTGTCCTGTCTCAGGCCAATCAACCTATTGGCTCGATCTCGATATATCTTGATTCCAAGGATATACTGCGCCTCTCCTAAGTCCTTCATTGAGAAACACTTACACAACCATCTCTTGACTGACTCAAGGAGCGGTTTGTTGTTTCCAATGATCAGTATGTCATCTACATACAGGACTATAAATGCAATGTGGCTCCCACTTACCTTCTTGTATACACAAGCATCCTCCTCATTCTGAATGAAGCCAAATTCTTTAATTGCTTCATCGAATCGGAGGTTCCAACTGCGAGAAGCTTGCTTGAGTCCATAAATGGATCTCTGAAGCTTACATACCTTCTTAGGTCCTTTCGGACATGTAAAGCCTGGAGGTTGTGTCATGTACACATCCTCCTCAAGGTTTCCATTAAGGAAAGCGGTCTTTACATCCATTTGCCATATCTCATAGTCATAATATGCGGCAATGGCTAAGAGGATCCGAATAGACTTGAACATGACTACCGGTGAGTAGGTTTCATCATAGTCAATACCATGAATTTGTTTGAAACCCTTCGCCACTAGTCTAGCCTTGTAAACATGGACATTTCCATCTTTATCAAGCTTTTTCTTAAAGACCCACTTACACTCGATAGGTCTAGCACCTTCGGGTAAGTGAACCAATGTCCAGACATCATTCTGGTACATAGAGTCTATCTCGGATTTCATGGCTTCAAGCCATGACTCGCTATCTGGCCCTTTCATTGCGGCTCCATAAGTATAAGGCTCGTCGTCTTCTATCAAGAAGGATTCCCCATACCATCTATCGGGAACATGACGAGTCCTATTGGATTTCCTAAGGGTCGGTACTTCTTCAGGAGTTTCATCTACCGTGGATCTAGGGTCCAAGATAGGATCCACCATGAATGGAGGATCTACTTCCTGAAGTGAGCCTGCCGAGTTCGTTAACTCGACTTGCTCATTTGATGAGACCCTTGAGTTCAATAACCCAACTCTCCTATTCAATGAGTTTCTTGAGTTCGATAACTCAACTTGCTCATTAAACGTGTCGAATGAGTTCATTAACTCATTTGGCTCATCATCTTGAACTTCTTCAAGTTGTACCGTATCTCTGACATTTCCTGATAAAAACTCTTTCTCAAGGAAATGCGCTGTCCTAGCCACGAAAATCTTATTTTCTGGCTTAAGGTAGAAATAATACCCTTTGGTTTCCTTTGGATAACCAATGAAATGGCACAAGTCAGCCTTTGGGCCTAGCTTGTCTACGTTCAATTTCTTGACGTAGGCCAAGCAACCCCAAACCCTGAGAAAGCTAATCTTGGGACGTTTCCCAAACCACATCTCATATGGTACTTTCTCAGCTGACTTGGTTGGACAATTATTTAAGGTAAGTGCGGCAGTTTGCAACGCGTAACCCCAGAAGCTGACATGTAGGTCGGTTCGACTCATCATGGATCGCAAACTGTCTAACAGAGTGCGATTCCTCCTTTCGGACACACCATTATGTTGTGGTGTTCCGGCCGGTGTGAGTTGTGAAACAATTCCACAATCTCTAAGATGAGCGTCAAACTCGTGGCTCATATATTCGCCTCCTCGATCGGATCGAAGAGTCTTAATAGTCTTGCCGAGTTGATTCTCTACTTCATTTTGGAATTCTTTGAACTTTTCAAAGGCTTCACTCTTGTGCTTCATTAGATAGACATAGCCATAACGGCTAAGGTCATCCGTGAAGGTAATGAAGTAGGGAAAACCACCTCTTGCAGGAGTGTTCATTGGACCACATACATCGGTATGTATTATCCCCAATAAATCACTTGCCCTTTCACTCGTTCCAGTGAAAGGCGATTTGGTCATCTTGCCTAAAAGGCATGATTCGCATTGGTCATATGATTCAAAATCAAGTGACTCAATAATTCCACTTTCGTGGAGTTTCTTGATGCGATTTTCATTTATATGACCAAGTCTGCAATGCCATAGGTAGGTAGGATTCAAGTCGTTAGGCTTGTTCCTTTTAATATTTACGTTATATACCTCATGATCCTCATCTAGTATGAAAAGGCCATTTTGGTTTGAAGCTTTTGCATAAAGTAAACCATCACGATTAATAGAACACATATTTCTTTCCATAAGGATGGTAAAACCATCATTGTTCAAAACAGATATGGAAATAATATTTCTAGAAATAGCGGGAATACAATATACATTATTTAAAACTAAGACCATCCCGGATGGTAGTTTTAAATCTATCTTGCCCACGGCAACTGCAGCAACCTTTGCTCCATTGCCCACCCGCAAGTCCACCTCTCCCTTCCGAAGAGCTCTACTGTCCTGTAGTACCTGCATATTTCGACAAATATGAGAACCACATCCTGAGTCAAGTACCCAAGTAGAGTTATTAGAGGTGATAAAAGCTTCAATAACGAATATACCTGCCGGAAGAGTCCCACTCTTCTTGTCTTCGAGGTACTTCTTGCAGTTCCTCTTCCAGTGACCAGGTGTATTACAATAATGACACTGGTCAGTCCCCTTAGGACCTTTAGCCGGAGTTTTGGAAGTCTGGGCCTTGACTGTTTTGATAGATCCAGTCTTGGCCTTTCCCTTCCATTTCCCCTTGCCTTTCTTAAAGGCCTTCTTGTTCTGAATCATCAGAACAGAGGGAGTAGGGGTAGAGCTCTTCCCACACTTCAACGCAGTATCAGCCGTGCTGATCATGTTATGTAACTCCGATAACGATTTATCGAAGTCATGCATGTTGAAGTTCATGACAAAGTTACCAAACTTGTCAGGAAGGGAACGGAGGATTATGTCAACGGCCAAATCCTTGGAAAACTGAGTTCCCAAAGACTCAAGTCTCTCGATGATCCCAATCATCTTGAGAACATGAGGACTGGCCTGTTGACCATTGGATAGTTTGCAATCCATGAGGGCACAAACAGCTTCGTACCGCTCATTTCTTGCCCGCTTCTGGAACATCTCTTCCAGTCTGCTGTACATGTCATATGCTGCCACATTTTCGAACTGAATCTGAAGATTCGGTTCCATGTTGGCTAGCATAAGACATTGGACATCCAATGCATCATCCACGTGTACATCATATGCACTACGTTCTAGCTCATCGGCATTATCTCCGGGTGGTGGAGGAAGTTCTTCCTTAAGAACATACTCGACTCTCTCGTGCTTGAGAACGATTCTCAAGTTACGAGACCAGTCGTTGAAGTTATTGCCATTGAGTTTACACTTCTCAAGTGTAGATCGGAGTGAATTTGAAGTTGATTTCTTAGCAGTTGCCATCTAAAAACATGCGAGTATGAAACGACATTCAGTTTAATTTATATGTAAAACATACGATACAAGTAAAGCATGCTTGAAATAATAATACGAGTACCAACAACCCCTCGAAGTGTACAAGTATACCAAGACCCCACGGACTTGGGTATGAGCGGCACACGCAATCATCCTCATATTCCAATCCATGGGTAAGTCCTACTAGACTATCATATATTAATCATCCAATGATTATATATGACTCTTGGCGTCTATCATTAGTCGTTTTATGACACTATAGACTTCCTTTGCCAAACGGGCCGGTTCGATGGGCTAACCTGTAGCCACGTTTTAAGTAACCTTAGTTCACCATAAAGGGATGGATTACATTTGCCGGTTCGATGGGCTAACCTGTAGCGCATGTAATCCCATTGCCTCCTATTCCTATGAATCAAAGTGCCCATCTAGGGATGATCCACCCGAAACGTAGGAAAGTTTGACAACTTTGAACTTAGGTTTGGCAAACACTTAATTATTACGTGGAGGGGTTTAGATTAAACATGTAATCCACATTTCATGCATATCACATAAGGTATACATATACTTCAAGAAAATATATGTAAGCATGAAACATGGCATGAATAATAAACACTTTAAAGGGACGTGATATGGCCTAAAAGACATTAAATAAAACTAGTCTAACTAGTTCTAAACTAAGTCCTTGGTCTCCGTCTTCTTGGACATCGCCATGCTCCAAGTCCGTCTCTTCATGTCTTGTTACATAATCAACTTTCGCATTAAATGGCACATGCGCCGCGAAAAAGAAATAACAATACAATAATTTAAAACGACACATGCGTCGTATTTCAATATCAAGGACAGTACGCAGACTGTATTTCGAATAAATACTAGGCCATATCAAATCCCCATTCCATTCAGACTACAGTTTATATATGTATAACACATTATACATAAAACACATAAACATACTAGGAATGGAATAAAACACACAAGCAACACACAACTCACACACATACTCACATTCAAATAATGTGAATCATAGTCATATATGCATATCATAACCTTTAGTTGTCCAAAAACTAACATAGCCAATTATCGGAAGTTTTACCATAAGTTCAACATTTTGAACTAATAACCCAATTACATTCAAAGAGACTTAGCATAAGTTATATTTGTTAAGGTTTGAAATTCATAATAACTCAAACCTCAAACTTCCTTTCGATACTCAATTAATCAATTTAATTAGTACCGATAGGATAAAATCAAAGTGCTCCCACTTACCTCCACAAGACTCGCCATAAGACGATCTTATGTTGGAAGAGCTAGATTTTGACATACATGCTAATTTTAAACTATTTTAAACTTCTCAAAGAATGTTTTGGACTTATAGGATTATTTCCGGAATGAAAACAATCTCTAAGTCACCCATAACAAACCGAAAACGTCCATAATCATCAAATGACTTTGGACTTAATCGATTTGTTTTGTTTCGAAATCATCAAATGACTTTGGACGTGCATGGACGCGTCCAGGGGGACCGAACCAGGCTTTGGGCCAAGGCGTTCCGTATCCAGGGAAAGCCGAGGGTGCGCGTTCCAGTGGAGCCGTGCCCTTGGCTTGCCTGGACGCACGCGAAACTTAGGTTTTGTCGGGGAGGGTTTTCCGAATACGAAAATCGGCTACGGTTCATATATCGACATATATACTATATGGTACTACTTTAAACACTTCTAGAACATGTTAAACGTGTAATATAGCTCTGATACCATGTTGGAATATCCCGGGGTTGCAAGACACAATGAACTACGATAGTTCATATGTCTAGAAAACCCTAATTCGTTGATCGTTAGAACTTACACAATGAAACTAGCTCATAGAAGTATATGTTTAAAGGTAGTGTGAATATGCTACAAATAACATATAAAAGAGTAGTGCTACAAAGTTATACCTTTGAAGCGTGAGCGGAAGCTTTGTAAATCTTTAAGCGCTTATCCCCACACCTTGCTCCTTTGCTTTCTCCTTGAAGAAATGTCTATCACCAAGGTGATATGAAACTACTATGAAATAGTCCACACCAATACCTTAGATAGCAATAAGACACACTTGGACTAGTGTGTGTTATTGAGGAGTATGTAGTCTTTACTACTATAGCAAAAATGTAGAACTAGTTCTACACTCTACACTTAGAGTTTTGCTAGAGGGTTGAGGTTGAAGATGAAGTGTGTTTGTTTGTGTTCTTGTGTTCTCTAGCAAGAGATATGCAAGACTTAGATTGATGTTCTACCCATTCTATATCATCTTATGATATAGAATGGATGATGAAACACATTATACACTAAACAAACACATTAACCATCCATATGGTTAATGCCTCTTGGTCCATGGAAGATTCTCTTACAAGAGTTCTTCCCAAGACTTACAAAGCCTTCCCAAGGCATAAAGTAGCCACCAAGATGTCAACCATTCATGATGATGGAATTAATTAATCTTAATTAATTAATTAAATCATATCTTATTTAATTAATTCATTAATTAATTAAATCATTTCAATAAATGATAATATATATATATATATATATATCTCACATATATATATATATACATAAACCCCAAATGGTGTGTCCGGAACCAATTCCGGGCGCACCATCGGTTCGGTCGGGACACGATCTCGATCGAACCGAAATTCCTCAATATGGATCAAATCCCTTATTCACTTTCGGGTCACTACTCGAAAGTATCTTCGGTAATTGTTACGTGTGTGACCTCATAGCCCGAGTAACGAAGGCATCGGGATTCAACGTATAAGACCGTATACACGAATCCCGAAGATCATCGAGAGAGCCTAGTCTGCCATTCGATGACCCCCGGCATTATCTCGGGTGAGACTACTGATAGTTCAGATAACTATCGGTTGTTGAACCGTATATATAGATGATATAGTTCACGGGCACTAATTGAGGAAATTGACACATCAATTTCCAACAATTTTCCCTTACAAAACTCATTCTCTAGAAGCTTTTAAGTTACCTGATCTGCCTACTAGTAGAACCATCTCTACTCCTCAGCTTCCTCTTTTCTTGGAGAAGCCAGCAATTTATAGTGATGATGATGAAGTGGTTTCAATTGAACATAGTACTGTTAGGGAGCCAATTTCCAGCCCTTCCTGTAGTTTTCCTGAGGATGGTTCTCTTGATGTTGATTCTGTCTCCCCACTTCAGGATAGGGCAGCTGTAGAACCTTCCTTTCATACTCCTAGTAGTCCTATTGTGGATCATGCTCTTCCCCCTACTAGACAATCTGATAGGATTAGGCAGCCTTCTAGGTGGTTAGAGGATTATATTGTCAATGTGGTAGATGCTAATTGTCCACCACAGTATTCTAGTACATATCTGTTGTTTCTTGCCAATGTCATGAGCATACAGGAACCACATACTTATGCACAAGCTAGTAAGCATGAGGTCTGGAGGACAGCTATGCAACAGGAGTTGGATGCACTTGAAGCCAATCAGACTTGGATCATGACAGATTTGCCTCCTGGGAGCAAACCAATAGGTTGTAGATGGGTGTTTAAGATCAAATATCTTCCTGATGGCACTATAGATAAGTATAAAGCTAGGCTAGTTGCCAAGGGCTACAATCAGATAGAGGGAATTGATTATTTTGATTCCTTCTCTCCAGTAGCTAAAGTTGTGACTGTTAGGTTGTTATTGAGTATAGTGGCAATTAAAGGTTGGGTGTTGCACCAGCTGGATATCAACAATGCTTTTCTCCATGGCTATTTGGAGGAAGATATATATATGGTGGCACCTCAGGGTTATAATGGAGGACTTCCTGGTCAAGTTTGCAAGCTGAAAAGGTCCTTGTATGGGCTTAAACAAGCTTCAAGGCAGTGGAATCAAGAGTTGACTGCACAATTGGGATTATATGGTTTTCAACAGTCCAGTTTTGATGCTTGTTTGTTCACTATGAAGAGCAAGGATCAGTTTCTGGTCTTGCTTGTGTATGTGGATGACATTTTGCTAGCTGGGAATTGTCAAACTTCAGTTGATAGGGCCAAGCAGTTTCTACATCAACAGTTCACTATTAAAGATATTGGGCCTGCTAGATATTTTCTTGGCATAGAAATAGCAAGGTCCTCTACAGGCTTATATGTCACACAAAAGAAGTACATTGCTGATTTGATTAAAGACATGGATTTACAGGATTCTAAGGCTGTGGCTACTCCTCTGGCATCAGATTGGCAACCTTACTGTGAGTCTGGTTTTATGATGGATCCCTCAGTATATAGGAGGTTGATAGGCAGGTTGCTCTATTTGAATTTTACTAGGCCAGACCTAACTTATGCTGTGCATCTTCTTAGTCAGTTCATTCAGCAACCAACAGATGCCCAGTTTCAAGGAGCTTTACATGTGGTCAAATATTTAAAGGGGACTCCAGGTCATGGTCTGTTTTATCCAGCTACTTCTGCTTTGATATTGGAGGCATTTTGTGATTCAGATTGGGCAAAGTGTCCTATAACTAGGAAATCTGTCACAGGGTACTGTGTCTTGCTGGGAAATTCTTTGATTTCTTGGAAATCTAAGAAGCAAGACACCATAGCCAAGTCTTCAGCTGAAGCAGAATACAGGAGTGCCTCTACTACTTCAGCAGAATTGAAATGGATTAGCTATGTTCTAACAGATTTGTTAATTCCAGTGCCTACACCTATCTTGCTTCACTGTGATAACAAGTCTGCCATGCATATAATTGAAAATCCTGTGTTCCATGAAAGAACCAAGCACATAGAAGTTGATTGTCACATCATTAGAGACTACTTTAAACATGGTTTTCTTCAGCCAGTGTATGTGGCTTCTAAGCAACAGATTGCAGATGTGTTTACTAAAGTTCTACATGGTCCTTTGTTTTCAAAGCTTTTGTCCAAGATGAACTTTGTCAGCACTTGTTCATCTTGAGGGGGGAGTGTTGGAGTTATGGTATGTCATGCAGTGTGTCTTTGTCTTTGTCCAATCGAGTACAGTCGAGTATTGATCAAGTAATCAAGAAGGGATGCAATTCTGTTATTCTGTTATGGCTTCTGCATCAGTGGGTTGTACTTCCGTTTTACCGTTATGCTTTAGGGAGTTGTACTTCCAGTTAGTTAGTTAGTTATCGGTTAGTTAGTTGTTTGTTAAACTAGCCGTTAGCAGCAGTTAGGAGCGTATTCGTTTATTTCTTCTTGTTAACATCTATATAAGTGTTCCATTAACACTTGTAGATGATTATTCCAGTTTACTTTTCATTAGATAAAAGATCAAACTATTTCTCTTCTGTATTTTCTTTCAGAATTAATATCAAACAGTTGGTGTGCTAGTGTTTCATTTCTTCTTTTCGATTCTGGTTTGAGTTTACAGTTTGTTTTGTATCACAAACTTCATAATTCTCAAAACTATCAAGTGGAATAATAAGACAAATGATGAAGCACCAATGATTGCAAATATATGAAACAAATTAAAGAATTACGCAAAATGCATTAATCAAATAGCGATGTAAGGTGACCTTCATTATCTTCTTAGCTTTCGATTGTGAGAGTACGTGATAAATATAGCAACTTGCCTTTTACTAATTGCGTTACCCTTAAATCCTTAATATTATTGGAGTTGCTTTAATAAACTAATAATACCATATATTTGCGTAAACTAGAGGACTCTTTTGCCTAGAAAAATGCAATACAAACGACAATATTTCTTTTTGGTGGGCAATTACATTCCAAATTAATCTTCATCATCACAACGACTTGTATTTTATTTTTAATAATTGGGTTTATTAAAGTAATAGATTTATGTGTATGGTTGAGAAATTGTGCACATATATATATTTATATATAAAAGGTTAGCTAAGTGGTGTGTCTTTAGCAAGAAAATGGAGCACCATATACATATAAGTGGTGCCAAAAGAGAAGGCATCAGCCTTATCTGTGACGTAGGTTGGCTAGAAGCTAAGGTGTATTTATCAAACTATGACTTAAAGAACATGGATTTGGAGTAAGGAGATGATTGATTGCATACATATCATCATTCATTCAATATCTTGTGGCAATAACAATATAACATGGTGTTTAGTGTGAAAATGTGAGGATTCCTTCTTATTCCAATTTGATTTAAATAACAAATACTCGTAAGATATCTTCCACTTGGTGTAGAGGATAAATAATGGAGATATTTTATTGATGATGATTCATGTTTTAAATATAATAGAAATACTTATATTTATAAGTAAATATTAATTTAACTTTATTAGGCGGGCTAATGGCCGACTAACTAACACTCTCCATCAAATTTATGATAGGACAAAATTTTCATGAATTTACAAAAAGATATAACAATAATAATACTAGTAAATAAACAAAAACAATTATACGGTTTCGTCCCTCAATACGATATTCTTCAATTGATTACTTCAACTACTACAACCACCATAATATGTAGATTCCTTCTATCAAGTCGGATATCAGATCGGTGCGTATGTGACATGACTCGCCAGACAATATACGTATCGGACTCGCTAGAAAATACGTATAAAACTACTTGTCAGATTATATATTACAATTCGCCATACAATAATTATGAGACCGGAACACCATTTTTTCCCGAGCATATTAATAATTTATTAAGTGGGCTTATGAACTAATCGTCCATTAGGCCATTAGCCTAACACTTGGATATCAATCTGTAGGTACGTGCAAATAAATAGCACATCTCCTAAAATCACTGCAAATATTATTGAAAAATCAAACAATAATGTAAGAGTGTGCAATTATCAAATAATGAGGTGGTATTACGTATTATATTGTGGCATGTGGTCCAAGAAGAGTACGTAGTTAATTGGTATGTGATGAGATTATAAATATGCAACATGGTATGGATCGAGTAAAAAGGTCAATTCTTAAACTAGTACAAAATTATTAGTTCATGATAATGTGCTATCTACTAAGAAATCAATACATTTGCGCATGGGTAATGAAAGAATATATAATCGTCCCTTTCTGCATTATTAATAAATTAAAACAAGATGAATGACTTACATTAGATTAGAGTTTACAAAATCTTTAAATACTCGAATATTCAATCCTCCATTGCATTATCATCATTATTTAACTTACTAGTAAAATATATATTTGAATAATAATAGAGATACATACAGCGGCAATTCTATTGTATAAAAATACAGCATGCATGAATCAAGGATTATACACAAGTCAAATATGGTGATGATGATGATGATGATGAAGTAATACAAATTAAATAATAAAATGATATACTATTACAATTTTTTGTGGTTGGTTTTGGATGGGTGGTTGATGGTCCATGCTGTTTTGGTCCATTTTTAGCAGTGAACTCATGCAATTAAACGTCATCTTATATGTAATTATATATATTTAATATATCACCGAGTTTATTATTTGTTATAATTTGACTTCTTTAATTTATTAGGTCATGGATCATGTGTTCACCGACCACTTTGTGTTCTAGTACTGATATATATCTAGATCTTAATATACCTAAAGCGAATATAATAAATGAACAAACAACTTACATATGTACTACGTATACCTTGCTCCTTATATATGACCGTACTTAGTATGAATTGAATGAACTAATTATTTGAATGATTTCATTCATTTTAACGCAAATGAACTTTAGTCCCAACTAATTAAGGTAGTCTACTTAGGAAATTGCCGATAAAGAGTGATAATTACAGTTTAGTATCGGACAATTACGTAATTGTATATTGTTTCTTTTTCTTTTTTGCAAGTTACTTTATGCATCGAGAAGGAGAAATTGGGAGAAATAGATATGATTCTATCATTAATGATTTCGCTGCAAACAATGTTCGGAGAAATATTTTTTCGTAATAGGGACCCCTTTTTCAATTTTCGCTCCAAGCCCCGAAAATATCATGACCGATCCTGCTTACCGTCAATGCCCAAGTATATGCTAATTTTGAGACAAATTTGAATATATAAGAATATAGGGATCAAACTATATTTCAAACACCACTTTCAACCATACCTACCCCACCCTCCAAACCCCTTCTTCTCCGATTCAGTTCTCCGATTCAGTCACATACTATCACAAACAATTCCACCGTAACCACCAGCAAATCTTAAGCAAGGATGAGTGAGGATGACTAAATTGTCACTTGTCTGGTAATTATTGGGACTATTTTGTTACGTTTCATTATCAAGGACCGAACCTCATCAAAATTATAGTTACTGTGACTATTTTCGCAATTAACTCCATACATTATTACCACATACATTATCAAGATTGAAGTAAAAGGCTAAGTGTGGCCCAACTGATCAAGAAAACAGGGGAAAGGTATACTCAAGAGAACGGTATGAGTTCGATCCAGAACAACGACTTCAACGATTCAATTCATCTTTCTTGGGCGAACCGGAGGATATCTCGATCGGGATAAAGAACGGGAAAAGATAATGAACAATAAGCAATGATTACGCTAGATGTCTTTCACATCCAGCTAAACTAATAAGTAATTTATTCATTTTTAAATGGCAGTTCCAAAAAAATGTACTTCTATATCAAAAAAGTTGAATTGTTCAAAAAGGGACCTCGTGACTCATAGAAACTGAAACTTGGGACACCGGGTCAAGGCTAGGGAGCCTGTCGGTAACTTTAGGATGCCTATTTACCTGGTTGAGACAGTTTGCAGGCTAGCATCGTACTACCGAAAAAGGATTGAACCTCTCGATATCAAAAAAATTAAAATTGAAGTTAAAGGCTTAAACGGCAAATACATATGAATAACATATTAATCATAGCTAGCTGGCGCCTGGCAGATGAGGTCCCCAAAATGTATGTGGCAAATACCATATGAATCACAAACCTTGTTGAAAAATATCATCAAGCGTCGACTCCGTATTATATAGATGTAATAAATGTTCATTTGTTTTTCTACTTTAATTAATTAGGTGATACTATAAAAGTTAATTGCTGAAATGGTCTCAGTAAGTGGAGATTTAGTGTAGTTTGGTTCCTGAAATTGTCACTGTTATAAAAATAATTTTTGAAAATGTGTATAATGGTGTGTTTTGGTCCCTGATCCGTTAAGATTGATGGTTTTTAACGTGAATAAAGAAGTTTGGGGGCTAAAATAAAATTTTTGAGAAGTTGGTTACCTTGATGAAACTTGGAGGGACAAATGACTAAATTACCCTCCAATATTTTGATACACTTATTATTTTATTTTATTTCTATTTTATCAATTTTCTTTTCAATTCTTTTTTCTACTTTTTTATTTTAATTTTCACCCTAGTATAAAGAGTCCGCTTTTGGTAGTTGTTATAGATAAAAGTTTCGATTTTGGCAAAAATGTTCAATTTTTTATTTTGATAGTTGTTTGCCAAAAAAACTACGAAAACCGAACATATTTTTATTTCGAAATTTTTTGCCATAAATCATAATTTTTGCTAAAATAGCTACTAAAATTGAAACTTTTTTACTAGGAAAACAATCGAAAAAATTCAAAACAAGTCAAAAACAATTTGAAAAAAAATCGAAAAAAGAAAAAGTGTATCAACAGTGCCATTTTCTGAGAATAAACCCTCAACATTAATGGATCAGGGACCAAAATGCACTATAATACACTCTTTTAGAGACTATTTTCACAACAGTGCCATTTTCGGAGATTAAACTGCACCAAACCCCTTTATTGAGACTATTCCATCAATTAACTCGACACTATAGGCCACTTGGCATTGCATTGAGAGAAAGGTGTGTATATACACGTACATGAGACAAAATATTGATCACAAATCGTCTAACCATAATGCTTCATTCATTCAACTTCGACTCAATTGGAATATTATTATTGGATTCATTTGGTGGTGTCTAAACTTTTTTACTCCCTCCGTCCCTAAAAGATTGTCACATTTTGACTTTTATTAGTCAAATAATAAGATATTTGATCACAAATTCTCATTAAACGATAAGAAATAATATAGTCTTGTGGGATCTTGTTAGATTCGTCTCAATATATATTTTTGAAATATCAACATTTTATAATCTTTTCGCATGTAGAATAAGAAATATTTATGTTTTAAATCGTGTTTTGTTGACCATGAAAAGTCAAAATGTGACAATCTTTTAGGGACGGAGGAAGTATAATAATTGATTTTGGTTCCACATGTCACTTTTGAAATTAAAATCTTTCTAAAAAGATTAACGAAGATATAGACAGACACTAGCCATTGAGATTTTATGATCACAATTATTAAATTGTGACAGTTTTGGAAGATATGATTAGAAACATTTACAAATGTATTACATTCATGCATGCATGGAACTTTTTTCCCAAGAGACCAAGACAAATGCACATACAACCACATTTTCATTAGGTGAAGATATATAATTATTTGGTGGAATTCCATTTACTATATGATTGCACCAAGAAGCTAAGCAAAATAAATATGCCAAAAAGAAAGAGACAAATGCTTTGATCATTCAAAAAAAACATAGAAGCGTTAGGAGGTAACCTGATTTTATTTTCATCATTAAAATAGATACTATAATAAGTTTGAATTAATTCCTTATTATGAGTTAATTGGGAATGGTTTTAAGTCAGCATCAAATATAATGACAGATAATTAAGCATAAATGGAATTAGAGAAATTATGAGTCATGAGATTGACCTTGTGTTTGTTCTGACTCGGCTGACTATGACTACTTCTTCACCAAACTTGTTTTTTTATTTTTTGTCCTCTCTTATATATGGTGATTATACACTCATACACCATTAAATGGAATATAATAATAATAATAATTGGTATATTCTCTTAATAATTTATCTATTTTAAAGTAAACAAGCAACCTACTTTCTAAAAATATGTACAACGATAATTATGACCCACTTCCTCATTTTTAACATACAACATTATCATGTTTATCATTTCATCATGAGTGTTATTTTACAACATTATATATACTATCTTCAATTCATTTTGATACATTTTTTTACTTTTTGAGATAAAATTTTAATTATTAATTACTTTTTATATAGACTTTGAATATTTACAAGGATAATATTATAAAAAAAATTAAATGTAAATTTAGTGATACATATATATGGCATGGTATAACATGTATCATGTAAAAAAATCAATAAGTTCATTGTATGTGTGAAATGGATACATATATATGGCATGGTATAACATGTATCATGTATGTAACAATATGTATGATGGGTGCAAATAAAGACTAGGTAGTAACATACATACTATGATGTGTGAACCCGGTTCGATTTAGGAATCTAGTGATTATATTATATATACATTATGTATATTGACTTCACATGCATGAAAAGAAATTGAAAATGAAATAAATTAGTAAGACTCCAAATGCGAATATTACACATGTGGAGATTTCAACTTCCACGTCAGTAATATGTGGCGATACCCATTCACCTACTGGAAAGTTGAAATTGGTAAATTTAATTTATTTGATTAAAATCACATTCACATTCACATTCAATTGCTTCATAATTACTAGTGTAATTTAATAATTTATTGATTAATTTTTGACAACTTATTATACTTGGCCTTTCAATTTTTCACGCAACCCACATTTAGCTAGAAAATTAATTTTTGTACCACTAGAGTAACTCGAGAGGGTGCACATTTAGCTAGAAAATTAAATATTTTTGTACCACTAAAGTAATTCCAGAGGGTTTTTGTCTTAGCCATTGTCCCAAAGGTTATTACAAGTCAAGGAGGCAATATAATTAGAAATAAATAAACTACAGATTAAGAAAGAACTCTTCTACTCGAAGTTTCTTTTTTTAATGTGATATGTTTTATTTGAGCTACTATAATTTATTTGTTCAAAGATCATTAGCCACACGCCTTATAATTTATATTATCCTTAATTTATGAGGAATATTAGTTAGAAAAACTACGCAATGATTACACACATTTTATATTATATATAAAATAATCATATACTGTGTACTATGTAATGTGTAGTAGTTATTATCACTTTAATACTCTTTTCATCCTAAATGATTAGTACATTTTGACGTTCATGATCAACAAAACACAATTTAAACGTAAATATCTCTTATTCTACATGCGAAAAAATTATAAAAAATTGATATTTCAAAAATATATATTGAGACGAATCTAACAAGTGCCCACATGACTATATTATTTCTTATCGTTTAATGAGAATCTTTTATCAAATTTTTAAAATTAAAACGTACAAATCATTTAAGGACGGTGGAAGTGTATTACAGGGACGGACCTAGGGGTAGGGCCCCTGCCCCCCTAAGTTTTTGTAAATCACTTCCCTTAGTTCTTTTGAACGCGGCCCGGTTTTTCCAACTAACTAATTAGCTATGATGACTGAACAAACTCGATTGACTACATGGTTTCCACTCCGCTATGTTATTGAGAATCAAAGTTAGACATCTAAAAACGAAAACGTCTTACGATATGAAATGGAGGGATGTTATGAATGATCCCCTACATGCTACTTCTATATAAAAATTCTTATTCCAACACTAAAAATAATCTACTTCATTCAAAGAACCGGTTTTGTAGTATTGTGATTCAAATAGAAGTAGACAAAGTCTTTTCCTTTTCATTTTCTTGTCAATTTTGTCGAATGCAGAAGAAGCCATATTTGAATAACACTTGGTTACGTTGTTTCAGTCCTAATCCACTCTTCTATTCAGTAATAGAATCTTCACCCTAATAATTAATATAGTAACTCCTCATAATAGATAATCATGATAAACATCCAAAACATAATTAGAATTAGTGCACCTAAAAACACAATAATACAGTAATAGTTGTAATTAGTTTCAAAGAATAGTCAACAATAATCAACACAAGCAGCCAATTAATAAAGCTACACTAAAATGGCTGCACGTTTAGCAGTCTGTTTTGGACGTTTGGTAAAATAAAATTCTCGATTTTGACTTTTGACTTTTGACTGCACTAGAAGGCAATATGAGACCGTAACAAAGGTCAAATGATGGGATTTAATGTATGCCTTTTCTTGACTTTTATGTTTCGATTTAAGATAAGGATGAGAGATATATTCAAACAATTAGACATTTGAAAGGTAGGCTGAAAAGGTGTGACCATAAAAAATGAATAAAAGTCAGCTACAACATTAATTTATGTTCCCTTCTGGATTAACATATCAACTACCAAATCATTCTATGCGAGTGATCAAATATGAATCAAGTGGGTAGTTTTGGACAAGTCCTCATTACCTGTAGCTCAAGATAACCCTGTGTCTTTCACACTTCAATGCTATTAACAATATGTATAACCATTCAGAGTTGGATGGCCAACTTGCATCGACATGGTTTCCGATGTAGTTAACTAGAACCGAGTGGCGAAAAAAGAACGTTTTACTAAGAAAAATGCCCTTGATCGAAAATACCAACCTGACGCATGCGAACGAAAGGTGTTACCACGAAAAGGGATTGTTGATCAAATATAATCCAGGGTGAACTTTATCATGTTTCTCCCAGAATGCGAGAATAGCATTATTAAGATATGTATGCATAATGCAGCCATTTCATGTACCAGCAGTTTACGGTGATATTACCCTATCTAAGCAAGGAGACGGCAGTATAGTTCCATCCTCAGGTTTCGAGAAATTACATGATATACTCGGAGGCACCCCATAAAATGTTACAAAACTCATTACATTGAACATTTATAAAAGCAAGACCAAATTTAAGTAACAACCCCTTGATAACTTCCACCCTATCACTGTGAAAACTACGGGACACATACAGGATGATAAATGAACTCGTACCAGGGATTTGGCAGTATGTAGCTACCCAGAGTGTAGAAAAATAAGAGATTAACATTGCAGAACTTAATACTATTGTTTATCTTCTAACCGGCGCAGCATGGCCTCTGCAAAGGTCTGTTGCCTGCAAATATAGATTGAACAAAGAGAAGGAACATTAGTTGGAGAATTCATATGATATTAATGTATTAATACATATAACTACACTTCTTACTTTCTCTCACGATGCTTGGGACTGGGACGAGAATATTTTAAGTAACCATCCCAAGGAACCTTCTTTAGACCAGCTCTTACAGAAATTATGTCCCTCACCCTAAAAAATTATCCAGATATCATCATGTATGCAAATACGAGTTATTAGTTTCTGTTGTGAAGGCTCATTATGCTGATATTGCTTTTCCACCTGCATGAAAAGGTAATTACCTCTCTGCAAATTCAATAGCTGTTTCCCCAGGTTTTAAATTTTGAGGTTCCAAATACCAAACATCACAGACAACAGCCCATGAAGTCATAAGCTGCAACAAATGTGTGGTAAAAGATTGCCTGCAAGTACAGTGGATGTAAAAGTCATGGAATGAAAGTTAAATCAACACCTAGAAACTGGCATAGAGCAAAAGATTTGGGATTTTGGGGTGAATATTGTCCAGATTAGACAAGTAGAAAGAAAATGCAAGCTAGAACTTTGAAGCAAGGTTTCGGCTAACCACTAAAAACTAGCTTAGAGAGAATAATGCAATAGAATATAAACCAGTAGTTGGGAATAATCTTACTTTCTACTATTCCAGAAGGCATCAACAAAAATCTTGTTGTACTTGACTGCAACTGGGCAAACGGTGCAGCCGAGTTCAAAGGCACCCTGGCAATATTAAAAACTCTGTAACTGTGATAACTAAAATAAGCTCACATTTTGAAGGAAATAACATGATCAATGACCCATCATTTATAAAAGGTGCATTCTCTTTTGTGACTATCTCACAAACTCTACTCTTCTTCAACAATCGTAGCATAAATATCCAATACATGGCCCTACTCCCACTACCACTACTGATAAGCTGTGCTGGCGCCATTCCCTTTCAGTTGGCGAGGTGAGGGGGAATGGGGGATGCAAACAGCAACTGGAAAGAAGGTAGAAGAGTGGCTGGAACCACAGGAAGTTGAGCTTTGCTACCTAACGATAAATATAAAAAATTTCTGCTGCAAACTAATGGTGCGAGCCATTTAGATATCAAAACGTAATCACTAGGAAAAATGGGATATTTATTGAAGGCATGCAATGAAACTGGGAATTATGTCGAAGATGAGGGAGTCAATTTCCCCTCACCCTGTTGGGAATATATGCAAGAAACAATAAATTGTGTTTCACTAATACTTAAAATAAACTTGCCTCATCATCGACAATTTATTTTCTAATCCATGAACCCTACTGAAGTGAAGGAACAACAAAGCAAATCAATATGTAGAACTTTTGACATTTGAAGGAACAACAAAGCAAATCAATATGTAGAACTTTTGACATTCAGTCTTGAAATATTAGATAAGAGTTATATCTAACAAAGAGGGAAAGGAGTGTGCTGGAGATGTCATGCTTCATTAATTAATTAATAGTACAAAGTTATCGAAGTGCAGAAGAAATTATTACACTTACCTTCTTGAACATGACAGTGTAATGGTTATTCACACAAGTTCCCTCAGGGAAAATCAGAAGAGGATTGTTATCAGGCCCCTCAACATGTTCCCTTAGCCTGAAATAACATAAGTTTGAGTTATAATCTGGCATAACATAAGAGACCCATTAGTCATCCCTTTCATCTAAGACATACTTTCTAGCAACAACTTCTCGGTCTTTGGACTCGGAACGGTTGAACCAGATACATCCTAGACTCTCCAGAATGGTACTTTGCAATAATCCTGCCCAAAATAGCATAATAAAATCAACTTAAGACACTTCTATTAAAAAGCGTGAAACCGTCACACTAATATAAAGAGATCATTATGACTGGTGTACTCTCTTTACGATATGATTTAGTGATCTATCCAATGCCTACAAGAATTCTAACAAAAAGTCTAAACTCCAAAGTAGTGCTACTTCATCCTCTTTTTGACAACACTACAGCGGAGCAGGAGAGTCAATTGAAAACACATTCAGCTATAACTTAACTGCAGAAATGTCAAGATGGCGATACTAATGGAACAATCTCTCGAACAATTTCATCCCACAGAGGTTCTAAATAAACATTTATGTAACTCAAATATCTAAATCCACATGTATTCTAAAATAGTATAAGAGAGCCACAAAACAAATTTCAAATTCAAATATATACATCACATCGAACACCATCAATATTTTGCAGCAAGGGACGGAAGAAAGCATACTTAACGTGTCTCAAATCTCAATATCCTAACATCAATAAAAATAGCCAAATCACCTACCGACCCATCCAGGATGTTTTTGCATAATCACAGCAAATGCAGTCATTTGCTCCAAAATGATGAAATCAATCATTGACGTGTGATTAGCCACAAAAACCTGCTCATCATTCACAAGGATCCATATGAGGATTCAAAACTAAATACAGAAAGTAAATAGCACAACAGAAACAAAAATAAGTAGAAAGAGCAGACAGCACCTGCTTAGGACGAATACTTGGTCTTGGCCCATGATACTTGACAACCCCAGTCCATGAGGCTACGAAGAAGCAGCAGATCAGCTCCACCAGACACCTCTAAAAGTAAAATAGAACACGATATGTTTTTTAGATTATTCACCCTAGCATGTAAAAAAAATATCTAAAGGTTGCATACTTAGAATGGGTTCTTTAAAATTTCAGATTCGCCAAAACAGGCAGACTTTTCAATTGCTTCTAGGCTTATATATTGGGCTTGAAGATGTTATTCAATACAAGATCTTTAGAGGGGTGGTGATTGGTGAATAAGGATTATGTCAATTTTCATACTTTCGATTTTGAGAAAATATAAAAATTATAACAACTACAACAATAATATAAAGCAAGAAATTCAAGACAATAAAATTCATCCTTAGAGGGGCTTGAGCAATTTCTTTACCTTGCACTATTTAAATTCATCATTTTTATTGTCTTGAATTTCTTGCTTTATAGTATTATTGTTGTAGTTATAATTTTATATCTACTTAAAATCGAAAAAGTTATAAAATTGACATAATCCTTATTCACCCCTCCTCTAAGGATCTTGTATTGAGTAACAGAAGATATAAGTATAACTAGAGAACTAATAGAAGCATAAATCTTTGGTGACATGATAGTTGCACGAGCTGAAAACATGAAAATCCAATGAGTAAAGAAAGAAATCATACCTCTAATTTCTTCCTCAACTTATCATGGCCTTTTAATAAAAAATGCACAGGCATGTAACAGGAGAGAAAAATTATCCACCCTATCGTCAAGACAATAACCCTGTGCATCAAATAAGAAACATCATAAAACAAAGAAGTATGCTATATGTCATATGCTTCACTTAAGATGTTCATCATCACCATCCATGTAGACGTTGAAAACACATTGGCCCTATAAACAACCCAATAATACTATCTTGATGAGTTGAAAAGTGCATTGGCTATTGGCATGTTCGAAGCAAATGATATCACAAGAGACTCTGAGTAATATGTAAGGACAAATAATGAAGTTAGGTGATCACCAAATAGAACAATGGATGCTAAAAAATTCTAACCTTAATGGGAAGAGGAGTCCATATCTTACAACAACTCCCATACACCACAAAGGAAACAAATAGATATTAAAGTTCCAAGGTTCTGGAGGATTTGACTTGAAGCACCGAGTGAAAGTATCCTGTTGTGCACCAAACATGAGAAATAAATATGAGCTTATTTGTTTATGTTCTCAGAAGCAATATATGTGGCTGGCTAGACCGGTTATTGCATCTGAAAAAAGTTGGACCTTCTACTGAAAAAAGTTGGACCTTCTACTGAAAGAGCACAATTCTGAAATTTACTAGAAACAGCTAAAATGTGCGCCATTATATGACAACATTAATGTAACTAAGGTATGCATCTAGCTAGAGTTTGTATACTAAAACAACAGAAGTAACTGAAATTAGGAGGGAGAAAAACTTAAAAGCAGCATCATCATTTAGATGTGGAAACCCCTATAAAGCATTTACTTGTTAAAAGTGCTAGCACTTGCACAAAGAATTGAGAAAGATAACTATGCTGATCTAATTTACAAGTGGAAAGTAGAATTCAGATCATGCATGGACTTGGACCATCAATTACAATCACTTACAAAATATGCTATCATGTTAAATAATTTCAAGAATCTGAAAAGACGACCCTGGTAGACCAAGAAAGAGAATCTTGCTAAGTACTTTTGGATTTTCTCGATAGTTCTGAAAAATGGTTAACAATAGTTTCTTCATGCATAACAAGAGAATTCAAGAGATTATCTACAAAGTAAGTCATTTCCCCCATCTAACTGATGTGCTCCACTTCTTCATGACCCCCCCCCCCCTCCCCCCTCTTATTTAGTCAATGCTTTCAAACCTTCAAACAAGGGTCATTCTCTGCCACTACACAGTCAAACCACCTCCTCTTTTTCAATCATAGTGACTGGAAACCTTATTTCTAATTCTAGCATTTCATATTTATCTTTATAGTTAGATTAGCCATTTTGGTATCGAGTTTTAGATAGTTTCATTTTACAATCCAATTTATATACGTACTAAATACACCTTTAGATATTATTCAACACAGTTTGTTCACAAATACTCACCCCATTCCCATTTTAATGGAATTCTTTTGTTCAACAAATACTCAACCTACTCACATCAATGACAATACACACCTCTAACTTGTATGATACAATGTTGTACACTAATACATAAATATTGAAAATAAGATCAATCTATTGTCGAAGTCGAGTATTTTTAATTGGCAAGTCAAAACCTCTAAGCTTAATTAAAATGATGGAAGTAGAGTTAACAATCAACAATGTAAAAATATAATAAAAGAGAAATCCGACTCACATCAATGATAGCACCGGCAGCCTCAGTGAGCGTGGGCGAAATATCAAGCAAATCGCCCCTATTTCCACATGCAAGCAAAAACAATCAATACATATATTACAAGGTTTTGTCGGTATGCAAAATCAATTACAAGCTTTTGTCAATACAAAACAACAAATGCTGCTTATAGAAAATTTATAAATACAAAAATTACAAGATCACTAAAATCAATAATAAATAATGACAAGCTTATGCAGATATAAAAATTATAATTACAAGATTATGCAGGTCTAACATGATAATTAAAATCTTATGCAAAATCAATAAATTCACACATTGCAAGTTAAAGTAGATATGGAATAATAATTACTAGCTTATGCAAATTCAATGACTACATAAAGTCGAAGTTTATGTAGGCATAAAATGATAATTACAAGCTTATGCAAAGTCAATAAATACTTAAAGTCCAAGTTTATGTAGATTATCAAATCACAATTACAAACTTGCATTCAAAAATGAGTATTTAAAAGCTTCTATATATGAATAAATAGATAAATTCGAATGAGTTGAATACAGTTTGAGCTGGGCGTGAGGTTCGGGTATGGATCCGGAAGGGAGGTAGTCTTCGAGATTGGGGCGATCCAAATCCAATTCGGAGTTCGATGTTTTGAGCTTACTCATTCTGAATAAGTCAAATCCAAGTCTGTTGTGTGCTACAGGAGGAGGAGGAGGAAGAAGAAGATGGATATGCCTTGCGTGGCGCGTGAAGATTCGTTTTTTTGTGAAATTAAGGTTGGAAGCTCACGTGGACTGGAGGTGGAGTGCTAGAAGAAGCACTGTTGACTATTAGAGTTCGAACAATAAATATCATTCGAGCAACTGAGCAAGACTAAGATTAATCTTGGACGGGTTTCGAGTCAAGTATATTTTTGTGTCGTTTGACTGAATGCATTCCGGGTTCAACATCCCGCCAACATAATTGGTTTTGATTAAGGAGCAAATATTACTCATATAAGTTAGATTTTTCTATATCAAAGTATATTACATTTTTACTTAGTTATATCTTCTCGAATAAAAGGTCGGGCGCTCGGGTTTACTTAATAAGTTACCAAGTGCAAAAAAATACTCGAACTCGAGCTCCACTAGGTTAACCTTTGGCGGGTTATGGAATAGATCTTTCAAGTTGGGTGTTGAGTAAGTGTCTTGTGACGCGATCCATTAACTGTACGACTACACATTTTTTTTTTATCAAAACTGGATCGCATGTGACTATCCCGATCCCACCTCCCTAAGTATTGATTGGGTTGTTTTAGGTTTTTTATCAGGGTCTACATATGTATCGATCTCGATGTCGATAAGGTAACAATTTGTAAATGTGTTGTCCAATATATTATGTTTAACTTTTAACTTAATCAAAAGATAGTTATTCAAATATTATGTCATACAATTCTAAAAATATATATATTTATGAAGCATATCTATGGTGTAATAAGTTCTTACTTAAAGTTGTTGGACAACAATTAAATATAATTCTACTCCCTATATATAGGGTTTTCTACAATATAGGAACATATTTCCAAACATTAAATGATTCACATGCTTTATTTTCGGAATACCTAGAAATACGAAGCTATCCTTTCATGTTGTAAGCATGAAAATAAGTCATTAGTTATCACATAAACTCTTGTTGTTGGTGGGATTTCAATTTTGACTTTGACCTAGCATATTTGCTCCTTTTTTTGGCATTTTCAAGTATTTGAGAGCCCTCATAGCTTAATGTTGAGACTTGATATATTTCTACAAGTAGTGAATGTATTATCTCGCAAATTTTAGTACGCCCTAACAACTCTAAATTATCTGTAATACTTTCATTAAATTGAAAACGAAATACTCGTCACATTGTTGGATATCACGTAAATTTATATATTGATCTATTCCGTCGTCTACTATTTTCTTGCATCCGTTTTGCTTTTCTTTACAATATTTTACATTACATTGTCCTCTAATTACACTTGTATTGAACATGTAGTACGTGTTCCAAAAAATTGCCATTGACAATGACCTTTTTAATTGACCTATCTATGATTTGTGGATGCAATTTAGTGGTAGATGATTAGTAAAATCCACACCCTTCTACCAAAATTGAGTAAGAATTTCCCCTAGTTTGATAGCGATTGGAATGACTATTCTACTAAGGCAATACCATTATTTCTAAGCAACTATCAAATCTCAAATTCTTTGAATATGGAAATTGCTCAAAAATGTTAGTCGTTGTGGTACATAACAACTCTCCAGAATTCCTCTTCTTCTACATTCTTCTCATCTTCATCTTTGTACGAGTTCTACTTCGTTTCACCATTTTGATATTATTCCTTGTACTCCTCTACCTCTTCTCCCTTTCGCAATTCTGATCTTATTCCGTGTACACCTCTACCTCTTCTCTGATCTTTTTCCGTGTACACCTCTACCTCTTCTCCTTCGACCTCGTACACCTCATTATTCAACTGGTATGTCCTACTTATTAGTAACTGAAACGATGAAAACATCTGTTCCAGGAGATGGTTTGGTTGAAGCACTGTTTTCCAGCCAACCGGAGAAGTTCCAGGAGAGGCCCACGCGATGCCAGGGTCACCACAGTCACCAGATTTGAGGTCTTTCCTTCTTATATGATCTGGGGACAGGTTTGCGAACCGATAAACTGTATCACAAGATGGTTAGGTTTCCCCAATTCTAGGTCCTAGCAGTATCTCAAGCTGGGATTTACATTATGGTTCCTGGATGTAATTTGTACATGAAATAATTGAGATTATAAACCTCATAAGCATTTCTAATTCAGATAGAAGTTCCTTTCTGTAATGGTGTGTTAGAAGTGGTATATCAGATCATGATCTTATGTCACATGACATCTTTATCGGTTCATCTGTCTAACTTTACTATTAGAAGACCTTATTTATATGTTGAAAATCTTAAAACAAAGATGGAATATAGAGTGTAATTAACAATAATCATCCATTATTTCACATCCAGATGTGTCAGTTTGATAAACTTGAAATAGGAGAACATGCAAGCTTAGAGAATGATGTAAACCCCTCATGAGAGTACATAACAAGAGCCAAGAAGCGTCGTGTTCTCAGGGGCACTCCAGCTAGCAAACCAAGAAACATGCACCTAGGGGAAGAAGGTTGGCCAGTTGAAGTAGTACGAGTCTCGAGTCTCCTTGTCATTGTACTGATTCCACTGCAAAGGCATAAAAACATGAGCAAAGAACAAAAACATCTACAAGAAGTATTGTGTGTGTTAGATAAGTCAATTCAAATTATCTAACAATGATAGTTGCTACATCTTCTACTAGACCTATCTAATAAAACAGATTGAGATTGCTAATAATAGTATCATGAAAGTTCATTAAAGCGTCCAGTGTCAGTCGGATGACCCAAATAGTTGCAGTTCTGAGTTTAAAATCTTTATGTCACAAATATTGTTTTATGGAATCAAAGAGGGAAGGGAAATGAACAGCAGATTCTGGGCACAGCAGAAGTACCTTAAATTTGTACGGTTCCCCTTTCTTAAGCGCCTTTTTCCAGTGATATTGCTCAAACAGCATAGCTTTGTCATGCCAGCTGCATATTAACATTAAAAACGGAATATGTTGAATGCAGAAGACTGACAAATTACTTACTTTGACATCAATTGAGTGCAATGGTAAAAGCGTAGGAATGCAATATCACCAACATTCACAAACCACACAGCGACAGTACAGTAGAAGTTAATTATATACAACATACCTCAATGCCTATAAAGAACCTCCCGCCTGAGCTAGGAGAAGTGGGGAGGGGGGGGGTTGTCAGGTAATATACTAAAATTAGATATAAACAATGAATCTCGGCATAGCTGATGAAAGGAATTCCCATAAGATTTCTAGCCAAGACAATCAATTCAAAGACTCCCAAAGAACCAAATGAATTCTAAAGGTGACTACTTCTGTAGCAATGAATAGGAGAGGCACTCAACAAATTATCCTAAACAACATCACAATTAAGTACTAGGACATCAATAGAGACACCATTCAAGAGCAACACCTATCAAGAGCTTTGTTGCAGCTTCAATAACATAGTTTACACAGGATACACAATGGTGTGTCCTTATAAGAAAAAATGCGCTCCCTCTGGATCCTCAAAAAGAAAGTCGTCTTCTAAGCCTACATAATTTGTCCACTCCATGTCTACATTTGACTTTTACAAATATCAACGTTGAATATATGGTACGCGTGAGGTGGACGTGGCATAGTATATTGGCCAAGAGATACTCGTGGTTTATTTTATGCCAATAAATAGCCGCATCACACACTCCCTTTCAGACCTCCAACAAACTTAATCACAGAGTATTTGGCCAGAATTCGGTCAGTGTTTGCTAATAGGATGGGGTTGCATGGATCACCAAAGCGAGGTTGCAAATAACAGCAAGGTTCGGATCACTCATTCACGTGAGTTTTAACCCAGAGTCCTGTTATATTCATCGTCCTGCCTACCACCACCACCCCCCCCCCCAACAGACCAGGGAAACACTCCTTATCAGGGACATATCGACCAGTATAATTAGCAATGAACTTCAATTGTAATCACTTTCCAACAAAACATAACCAAAGCTAATTATTAAACATTCACCAATTGGGTTCAAAACGTATCTTTTCGGCTAACAGTAGAACATAATTCAACCATTCTTGCTATGATACCTTATGAAACATCAGAAAGTTCAGTTCTTTCTCCTTTTGGGCTAACAATAAAACATAATTCAATCATCCTTGCTATAAAACCTTATACCAGACACTATAAACCCCCCCTCCCCCTTCTTTTTAAATTTCACTTCTCAACACAAATGAAACACCCTCAAATCCAAAAACAGCTACAAATTCCACTCCCGCAGAATCAATAAACCAACCCACGCCAAACCGAGCCTTATGCGACTAGGTGTATTCGGCTATATGAATATGACGTCCAATTCGCCCTATATTATTAAACCATAACAAGAACTCTAACTACTTCGATATAATCGAGCAAAGGCAATCAAATTGAAGAAACAAAAAAGAAAACATACTTGAATTGGTTAGAGAGCTGCCACATGTAGGGGTTGACAAAGGTCATGGCTGAGAAAGCAGCAGAACCAATCCAGATGTTGACGAAACGATCAGGGTCGGCATGTGGGACTCCTGGGTCACCTCTGTATGCATTACCAAAGTACTTCTCCATTGCTTCACAAAACTAGTTATCTGAGGGCTCTGTGTGAAGCTTTCTTATCTGATTTTGTGTGTTATATTACAAGGGCTATTATAAGTTATAATACTAGGTTTATTGTGCAAAACTACTTCTTTTTTGTGTTTTAAATTTTTAATATGATTTATATATATAACCCATTTAGTACATAAGTAAGCTCTAGAAATATTTGATTAAAATCGGTTATTTTGTTTATAGTTTACATTATATCTCGACTTAATTTTATGTTAATTTTCCTTTATAATAGAAACTTGTAATAAATATTCAACATAGACTTATTTCAATGAAAACTATACTCATAAATTAAGAATGTCGTAACTTATTAAATTAATTACTTTACAAATAATCAGGGGCGAAACGGAAACTCATGGGGCCTAATTGAAATAAGAATAGTTTTAGATAGCTAAAAAAATATATATATCATAAAACTTATACTCCCTCCGTTCAAAAATACTTGACGTTTTGGCACTTTTTTTTTGTTCCAAAATAATTGACGTTTTCAATTTTCAATGCAATATTTAGGTAGACTTTCCTCTTTAGCCCCTATTAAATATTCATAGTAAAATGTACTTATCTAGTAATATGCATCCTCCATTACTCTTGTGTTGGTAACATTCTCAATCTACATTAATTACATTAATTATATACAAGGAATGTTAAATCGTATACATTAGTTATGTTGGTAACATTCTCACTTGGCAACCTCTTCACTTCAATCGTATACATTAGTTAATTACATTGATCAAAATAGGGCTCTTGTTGATGCATCCTCCATTACTCTTGTGTTGGTAACATTTTTAGTATGAATGACCAAAGCATCTGAAAGAAATCTATCATTCATATGGCTTACAACAGAAAATATTCGCTCATGAAACTGTTAGAACAAGCCGAATAATGATAACTCGTTCAAACTATTTTATCATTAAACGAGTTTCTTCTTCCTTTTAAATTTTAATATTGATATTAGCGGAAACTCGGGAAGGTAACAAATATTGAACCAAGAGCCCATTAGGCACTAGGCTAGGAGGCCCAATGAAAGATAATAATCCATCTAGTATCAAAAATTCAAAATTCGTGCCCCAATGGAAGATAATAGATATCCATTTTCGGTGCACTTCTTTCGGTTTTTCTCGAGGTTTTTTGTGAAATTGATTTGACCGATTTCTTAACTATATGGATTGATTCGGTTGAAAATTATTTCGGTTTGAATTGGTTCGGTTGATGTCGATTTTGAGGCCAAATCGTTTCGGTTCCGTTGGTTTTTCGGTTTTGATACAAACAAAAAAGGGCAAATGGCTTCTGACATCACTTACGTTAAAAAAAAATGTCAGTTAGATCACTCATGTTTCAGACCGACCAAATATGATCACTATTATTTTAAAAAGCCTCATTCGGATCACTCAATCAGTTTTTGAAAGGTATTTCCGTCAAAACGCATTTTTTCCTCTTACAAATTTCTAATTCAACTTTTATTCACCCCTAGTTTAAAAACAATTAATCCATTTCTGGCCATAGAGGACGATTTGATATAATTGAGTGTGCAGAGAAGTTGTCTCATTTCAATATTACTAATTCCTTTCATCTTCAAATATTCACACAATTAACTTCGTATACTACGTCAATTATTTCAGTAACTTAATTTCGTGAATGCAATCGAACTATTAACAAGTTTCCAATTTCCATTCGATGATGTTAAGGACTTGAAATTAATTTATATATCCAAAGCACATGTCCATGTATTTATTGAAAACGCCATGGGAGACTGGGAGTATATGTTTGTCAACTCTATGTAAAGGTGATCTCCCCACCCCCCAGCCCCCACCCACCAGGCCACCACCACCAACACACACCTCTTATTATTTTTTGACCCCTCCTGTTCCATGAAAGCTCAGTGTTAACAAGCTAAGAATTGTCCCAATCCCAAATCATAATATATAATATAGTGGGCCATTCTCCAAGATAAATGTATTTCACATGTCATACAACTCATAAACATGCCAATAGGAAATCTCATCAATTCTAGAGTAATCAACCGTCAATCTAACATTGTAACATTAGCTCTCTCAAAATAAATTTTTTTACTCCCTCCATCCCTAAAAGATTGATACATTTTGACTTTTGTGGTCAAATTTTAGAAAGTTTGATTAGGAATTCTTATTAAATGGTAAGATAAAATATAATGATGTGAGATCTTGTTAGATTCGTCTCAATATATATTTTTGAAATATCAACTTCTTATAATTTTTTCGCATGTAAAATAATAAATATTTACATTTTAGATTGTGTGTTTGTTGATCATGGAAGTCAAAATGTATCATCTTTTAGGAACGGAGGGAGTACAATATAACGAGTTTTTCTTATTGTATCTATTTGTTGTATCTATTTGTTGGAGCATATGATATCATAAAAAATTACCCACTAAATGAATATATGACAAAAATTGAAATATTAAATTATTTGATAATCTTAATATAAATTTGTAATAAAAAATTATTTGAGGTACTAAATTCAAATAAAAATCTTAGTGACATTGAGATGTGGTCGGTAGCCAGTAAGCAGTAGGTAGTATATAATGTGCTCCACTCCCCTATTGATTGTTGTGAGGTTTCCTAGAAGATGGTTGGCAAATGGCAATAATCTTGATATTTATCCATGTGGGTTTCCATTCATTAATATTGCCAACAAACATCCTCGTCGTCAATTGTAAACATGATGATGTTCTTTAATGATGTATATAAATTACATCGTGCAACAAAATTGCCTTAACATCATCACCACTAGGGGTATCTATTGATTTTCTTTTCTATTTTTGTTAATACGTAACTTGTTCTATGAATATCTATTTAACTTGATTATGAATTTATCACGAATATCGTTGAGATGCACATCCTATATTAAAAGTTAATATTTTTTCGAGTCAATATATAAGATGTTGAGCTCCTCTTTATTATCAATTAATTTTAAAATAGAAACTTATAAACTCTTAAAAAATATAAACTAGAATAACAACTGAAAAAGCACAAAAAATATATATATTACTAGCAACCACATTTTGAGTTACAAAAGGAAAGACGTAATCATATCATATGTACATGTATTATTTCATTGATCTTTACAATAAAATCAGTACTATATTTACGATTTCACACTTTAATTTAGTAATTTGAATTTTTTTTTTTTGAAATTTAGCGATGAGGTGAGAGTCGAACTCAGAACCTTTTGGTCACTAGCAATAGCTTTTTCACTAGACTATCCACTTAACTCTTAGTAGTAATTTGAACTTTTTGAAAGAAAATGAAAAAATTAAATGAAAATTTAAATTGTTTCTTAATCAAATTGGTTATATAATTTGACAAATTAGTCTTCATGATGATTGTATTTTAAGAAAATTATCAAAGCAATCATTATTCGCGGCCTCATAATTATCCAAGACAAAGTACAACCGAATCCCTACAATAAAGATATCATCGTTAACAAAACAATCATCAAACAAATGTGGTATTTAATGGGATTATAATTTGCAATTATAACCCCAACATATACTACCTCCAATCCAAAAAGAGTGTAGTTTTAGATATCTCTAAAATATCTAAAAATAGTGTAGTTTTACATAAATCAATGTAAAATATACCACTTTTCCCTTAATACCCCTATTTGCATAAAAAGACTAAAATCAAATAATGATTGTCTCATACTTAATTGGATAAATGGAGTACTAATGATTGCTTTTATAGGGGTAGAGATAAAAATTTTGAGTGCATTAAATGTTTCTTAATTTATATGAAATCTCTAAAATTAGACTTTTTTGAATTGAAGGGAGTAAAAAAGAATCAACAAAATTATTCCACCCCAATTGAAGAAAGATTAATAAAAAGAAGATGCCATGGTCCACTCTAGTCTACCTCTACAACTTCAACAATTATTTACTCTTTTTATGATTGAGATCCCAAATCCAAGTTGCCATTACTTTATACAATCAAAAAAACAATTATCAAGTGGACGCCTCACGACTCACGTCTTTGCAAATTCCACAAATATACTCAAAATATAATCCCAACAAATTTCTTTCACTAAATATAGAGGTATAGATTCCCATTTAGATCCTATATATTCGCCTCCACAATCTCAAATCATCACCCTATTTCAAATCTAACTCCACCTTCTTCTTCCTCAACACCAAATTCAACAATAAAAAAAAAAAAAAAAACAGAGCAAAAAAAAAATAAAGAAAAAATAATAAAAATGGCAGGGGAGCATCCAAAGCCTCATGCCATTATGATCCCATACCCATATCAAGGTCATGTAACACCATTTGTATGTCTTGCTATGAAGCTTGCCTCCCATGGCTTCACCATCACATTTATTAATACTCATTCTGTTCATTACCAAATCACAAATGCACAAGCAAAAGCTCGAGATAATCAAGAAAATGTTAGTGCTGATGATATTTTTTCCAAGGCTAGAGAATCCGGTTTGGATATTCGTTATGCAACTGTGAATGATGGGTTTCCGTTGAAATTTGATAGGTCGTTGAACCATGATCAGTTTATGGAGGGGGTGTTGCATGTTTTGTCGGCTCATGTTGATGATCTTGTTGGGAGTTTAGTTGACAAATCTGATCCTCCTATTACATGTTTGATTGCTGATACTTTCTTTGTCTGGGGCTCGATGGTTGCAAGGAAATATAATCTCGTTCATGTTTCGTTTTGGACTGAGCCTGCTCTTGTTTTGACGTTGTATTATCACCTCGATTTGTTGAGGAAAAATGGTCATTTTGGCTCTAATGGTATGTTTATGCTCCCTTTCTCTCATGGTTTATGCGATTTGTTGCGCTTACCTGTTCTTTGGAGTCAAATATTTTATATTATGTTGCTATCAAATATATTGAACATTTCGAGTTAATCGAATAGGTTAGTGGAAAAAGCTTTTATTAGAGACCAGGCGGTTCCGGTTCTGGTTCGATACTCAGTTCATCACTAATTTACAAAAAACACATATATATATATTTAACAGTTCAACTAGGATAATAGTTCGAAAATTTTTACGCCTTGTATGCAAGATCGAAGACTGTTGATATGGTCTTCAACCCCTTCAGAGTCCCCCTTCGGTTCTTATCTATTGTGAAAAAGAAAATAGCATTTACACGTTATTTTTGGATCAATTCGAAAACATCTTTCTTATCCACAATGTTGAGTACTATACTATCCTTTCTAAATCGTTTAGACGGGAGTCTTTTAAAAGACGTCGTGACATGTATACGCTTTGTTTGTCACGTTTTGTTAATAATTTTAATTAAAAATTGGCCTTCGCCTTCTAATCTATTGTGAAGTAGAAAATAACGTTTACATTTCAGTTTCGGTTAAGTTCGAAAACTGCTTCCCTGGTGCGTAAGGATGAGTACTATAGTGTACCTTTTAGTCGGAAATCTTTTAAAGACGTTATGACATGTTAATACTGATGTTTGTATAATTAAACACTTTTGGGCTGTTCAGATGACCGGAAGGACATGATAAATTACATACCAGGAGTAGATGGAATAGAGCCAAGAGACTTAATGTCGTACCTGCAAGCAACCGACATATGGTCGGTTGTGCACAGGATCATATACAAAGCATTTGAGGATGTGAAAAAAGCAGACATGATCATCTGCAACACTGTTCAAGAATTGGAGCTCCAAACTTTATCAGCTTTAAATGAAAAGCAACCAACCTATGCAATTGGACCCATTGTCCCAGCTGGATTCAACAAGAGAGAGGTCCCAACTAGCCTATGGTCTGAGTCAGATTGCACCCAATGGCTCAACAAAAAGCCTCATGCCTCAGTTTTATATGTTTCTTTTGGTAGTTATGCTCATCTTCACAAAAATGACCTTCTTGAAATTGCCTATGGACTTATGCTTAGTGGGGTCAACTTTTTGTGGGTTCTTAGGCCTGATATTGTTAGTTCTGATGTCACAAATTTCTTACCTCAAGATTTTTTAGATGGGGTTAAGGACAGGGGCTTAATAGTCAATTGGTGCTACCAAATTGCAGTAGTTTCACATGAGGCAATTGGGGGGTTCTTGAGTCATTGTGGTTGGAATTCTACTCTGGAAAGTATATGGTGTGGGGTCCCTTTGATTTGCTTCCCTTTGTTGACTGATCAGTTTACTAATAGGAAATTAGTTGTTAATGATTGGAAGATAGGGATTAATTTGTGTGATGAGACATCAATAACTAGGGAGGAAGTTTGTAATAAGGTCAAGTTTTTGATGATGAATGGGGACAATTTGAGTAAGTTGAGGAGCTCAATGAAGAGGGTTAGTCAAAAAATGGCAAATGCATTGGAGAAAGATGGATCTTCTCAAAGCAATTTTCATCACTTTATTGAAGATGTCAAGGCTAAATCTCAGAAGAAGATGAACTTAGGAGGAGCTATTATGAATGGCAATGGTTATGTTCATTAGTTTGTTTTCTTGTTGAGTTTTAATAAACTAGTGTTAGTGCTGGTTAATGGGAGGTAGTTGTGTGGACCATATGGTCTTTCTTGTACTATTAGTGCCATGTTGAAGATCATGTAGAGAAAATATATTTTATTGCAATAGATTTTGGTTAGTATAATTTGGTTATGTGTATTGTTATATTTGTGTTTTTTATGTAGTGTGTACAATGTATGGTAATTTAATGTTGTCGACTAAGGTCACAGGGCTAACGTTACATACTATCCCCTACCCCGGCAGTGGAACATGTTGAGTCGATTGACTTACGTCACATGGCTTCATCGTCAGATTTATTCTGGACAGAAATACTTACCATTCATAGCCTGCTCCAGTTTCCAAGAAGGTTTTGGGTTCGAAACTCACCTCATTCTAGACCGAAACAGCTTTAAGGATTATAATCTATCATCACCTAGACCTTTAGATTGGCCAAGTACCATCCACAGGTGAACACCTCTTTCCACCTACACTTTCTAGATGTTATACTAATTGCAAGGAACTACTTCCAACGAAGTAGAACTTTCAGTTGATCTTGAGGATCATAAGTTGCACACTAGGAAGGAAGCAGATGAAGATGAAAGAATTGGTGTAGTCGGAAGAAAGTAGATTTTATCTCGTACAGGGCTGTAGGAGAGAACTTTAGAAGCAGAAACAGCTGGTTGCAATTAAACCCTTCGCGCCCCCCTTCGTTCCATAAGAATTAGATATATTTCATGTATAACTATATCATTATGTAAATAAAAGACTTACAGAATTTGTTTATTCTGTGGATTATACATCATATGGCAGATAACAGTTTCATTTATCTATAAAGTTAGCCATGTTTTTGCAACTGCTTCAGCAGAGCTAAAATATGCTGCATCAGGTCATCACCGATGGCTACATGACTAAATTGAGCGAGCGCCCTAACAATTGTGAGTCACTCGCTTCCCACTAATCGCAGAATTCCTTCTGCTTGTTCCTGAACATCCACCACTTCTTCTTTTTCTTAAAGGCTGAAAGCGGCAAATCTGAAGAACAATGTAGATTTTAGTTTCTCTCAAACTGAAAGGTGGTCATGAAACTACTATAGTCAACTAGGAAAAATTATATAAATATCAGGTAGCAATCTGTCGAAATAAAAGAATATCTGATAAACCAGTCCTGCATATAAACAAAGGCCAGATAAGCACATTACCTACTTGAGGATATATTGAGTTGTAGTGGACCTCTGCCCAGAAGCTTAAGTATATGACTGCATAACAAGAAAAATTCAATAATCGCATTTAATGAACTTTTACATGCTTACAACCCTCCCATGGATATATAATATCTCTTCAGTAAGTGACATCATGTCACCTCCAACGTCATGAAATAGATCTTTAATGCAAATTTATTCCTTTTTCCTTCATTATTTGATTGAAGGGTATGTATGTGTGCTGTTCTCAGGAAACCTTTCAGCAGTCACCTCATGTAATTGGCAAAACTTTCCATGATGCACTCTCGGAATGACAACTCCTTGACCCGATACATCCACTCAAAGAAAAATTACAGGACTCATTCACATGTGGAGTTACATATAAATTCATCAGGAAACTTTAGGCGTTCGGTTTTGCAACTAAAATGTTGTGGTATTGACAAAACCCTAACCCATGACATGATTAACACAAGCAAAAGAAAGGAGTACTTAGATGGAAGCTAGATATATCTTCATGTCTATCCTAGTTAATATGGTAAGCCACTAAGCCTAACAGTGCATAGTTACCTCTTTTTGATTTCTGGATCTTCGGGAGGATCTCTATGTAGCATGTGTCTTTAAATGAAGTTATCACAAGAATTTTTACGCCATACTGCCAAAAAGTCAACTTGATAAGTTTACAATTATCTAGACATCTATAGAATTTTGTACAGTGGATTTGCAGAGGTGGTTCTACTGCACATTAATTTTAAACAGATTCCTTTAAACAACCAAATTTACTGTAATAACAAAAGTCTTTTTAGCCAGAAATCAGTACCGAATCTGCTACAGCCTGCAAGGTGACATGATCGCCCCATTCTCCACTTCTGAGAATGATTATGGTAAGAAACAAAGGGGGGAAAACAGCGGTAAACTAGCATTAATGAGATGATTGAAGTTAACTATCATTACTTGGAGATCCGCTTTAAGTATTCACCATATGCCATTGGAACATAACCCTCATACATATCTGGATGAGATTTGAGCTGATAATAACAACAATTTGTGCAAAAAACATCAGTTGGTTGGCAAAGTAAGAGAGAATTCACCTATATATGCAATCTAATCTGCTTTGATAACTAAATCTGCTTTAAAGATGAGAACCTGATTCACAACTTGCTTTCTTACAAATTTGTGGTGCTCTGGAGAACGATAGAATTGATCTGATAATGCACGGAACTGGAGATGAAACGGCACATAAGATTTACATAGAATAAACAAAAGAATAAGTAAACATTATTGCCACCAACTAACCTGACAATTTCCATCTCCTTGGACTTTATGCTCAATCAAATCGTACAACTTTAATCTGGAAAAAAGTGACTCGCTAATTACAGTCAAATAGGAGCTTTATTTGACAGAACACAATGTCAGAGGTTATTATTAAGAGTGCCAACTCTGCATAACTTGAGAGAAACCTCAATTATTGGAAACATGCTTCAAAATCACGATAAAAAACTGTAATGTAAGTCCTTCGAACAAACCTTTGATGTATAACATGTCAATTACATGAAAACATGTAAAATGATTTAGCTGAGAGACGCATCACTCTCAGGAAAGCTAGCAAGGATCGTCATGATGCACATAAATGAGAGGTTCATAGATATTACATATACCTATCCAGTAGCCTTTGGTGATCAGAAGTTGCTTCATCGATCGAAGGTATGTCACCATTGATTCTCGGAATATGCTGCAGTGAGAATTATGAATTGGAGACCGAAATAAAAATTATTGAAATAAAGCCTTCAGCATGAATAGATAATAAAAGGTCAAAGGGTCAAGACTTAAGGGGTAAAATATTAATTATGTATAAATGAATTAGGAAGTAACTGAATAACAATATATGGAACACTTTCTACAAAAGCTTCACTTACAGGAACAGAAACCATTTGGTTTAACCTTTTCCCTACTTCACCATCAAGATCGGATTCGTCTGTCAAATCCAAATTATAATATTCTTCAGCATCATTTGATCTACAACCAGGACTAGAGCATGAACTTGAGATCTCCACATTATCTATCTCTTCTTGGCCAGCCTCATGGCTTGTGAACTCTGTGGTTGAATCATCAGATGTATGAAATGAGGAAAAGCAAGAATCATAAGTAATGACGGAAGTATCGAACCTGCATAATAGTTTCCCTCTGTGCTGGTCCAATCTTGAGCTTGAGGTATGTCTGTATGTACAAAGTATTCCCTTTCAATTGGTAATTCAGGTGTTTCCACAATTGATAATTGCCTTAATTCTTCTTGGAGAGCATATGGATCCATTTCGACATTGTTATATGCATAGTCAAAATTTCTATCTTCGACATATTGTCCATGGCCTATCTTCACATCATGCTGTTCATTGTCACCATAGTAGTTAGAACTGAATAAATGGTCTACATCAAGCAAATTAGACACCCAGTGACGAGCATCAGATTCTGGTTCGGATCTATTCATTGCTACATCAAGACCCTTAATATAATAGTTCCAATTAGTTTATGCAAAACACTAAAATCAGCTTGATCCAGACAGCTATCCCGGGAGATGTCTTGAATTAGCGAGCTTACATCAAAGCCTTCAAACTTCAATGACCTGAAACGAAGGCATGCAAACATTTACATTGTTTATAGAAGATTGGATATGACTACACCAATTTTATGCATTAATCACGTGAGTGAGATTTGCTATGGCCACATTAGCATCCCTAAGAAAGTACAATTCTTCAGTTTAACCTCCTTGCATTTCCACGAACGACCTCCATAACCATCCACACATGAAGGAAAATAAACACATTGGGTTCTTCTCATTCTATAATTAGAATGGTTATTTTAGATTCTATATAATGCATCCAACACAATTTTTGCCACAAAAAGTATAAAAATAATAACTTCAATTTCAGGAAGCTTACATGAAGCACATCATTAATGCTACGATCATGAGATGGAGGCACAAAAAGGGTATGCCAATCTGAACTCATTATTTTCACAAATGTTTTTTAAACTGACTTTGCATTCAACTTTTCTCAGTTAAACAGTTTTCAGTAGATTTCAGCTTCTTGTCGAGAAATGATCCAACTTTACCGCCGCACCCCTTGATTAAAGTTAAAAATTTCCATGTTCAGCCTTTTGAGCATTAAAATAATCTCAAGAACATCATCTTTATTTTTCCTCTCCTTAGTTCGTGTGGATCAAATGCACTCCATATCAATCAACAACACAAGGACCCAATCAAGCAATCACACATCTAACATAGCAATTGGAACTGAAAGGTATCCTTTTGCTGTCTGCTAATACAAACACACATCTATTCCCACATAACCAACAAACTAAAAACGCTAAATTCACCAAAAACCAAACCCCCAAATCAATGTCATCAAACTACCATCAATCATAAATCCAATCATATGCAATACCACCATAATCAAATCAAGAAACATTACAGTTCAAGCAAAAAACTTCCAAACAAGTACTCCTAAATCAAACTCATTCCCAATAAAGAATGACAACAACAACAACAACAACAACTACAATTAATCATCAAACAATTTATATCCAATACCACCAAAATTGAATCAATAAACATTACAGTCACAGCAAAAAAGTTCCAAATTTACAAAAAAGTAGAATCCTAAATTAAACTCATTCCCAATAAAAAAATGAAAATAGCAACCAAAATTAAACAAATAAAAATATTGCAGTTGTTCTAAAATCCGATCCTTATCATTGCAACAATTCGAAGACGAGAAGTCGTGATTGTTAGTAATATCTCGTGACCACTAGACAAACAAGTAATCCTAAATCAAACTCATTTCCAATATAAAAAAAAAACAACAACTAAATTATAATAGTACAACAATTGAAGAACACAACTCACCAGTAACCATTAGATTAAGAAATGAATATAGTGAATAGTGATACAATTTATGTTCATGTTTGTGTAGAAAAGAAAGAAAGGTGGGTTTATATACAGTTTGGCTACACGTTTTAAGGCAATTCATTTTGATGGGTTTCCTAAAAATAATGAAAAAAGATAAAAAGATGATACCTTTCAGTTTCATACCAAAATCAGATACTATTGATTGATGCACACAATGCTTTCCAACTATTTTTCCTTTCTTCAAGTGGCATGGAAGTTGGCTTTTCTCATTTTATGACATCAAATTATTTTATATTATAAATAAAATATTACTACAACGATTTTTCTATCTCTAAAATACACTACAGTTTAATTTATTTTTTTGGTAATCAAAATTATTTGTTTTTCATGATTTAATTGAATTATAAAATTTTATTTGAGCCAAAATTATAATATTAATATAATAAATTTGGATGAAAATTACCATATTTTGATATTCTTACAAAATGTACCACAACATACTACAAAAGATTTGGCATCAATTTTTTTTAATTAACGATTATGTAAGTTCCGAACATGAACCAGCATTAAATTATTACGTTAATATATTAAAAAAGTATCACGACATTAAACAAAAAGTGTCGGACAAAATATAAAAAGTGATCTTTTTATGGATAAAGTATAAAAAGTGGTCTAACCGAATCATTAATGACCTATTAATAACGTGTTCATGGTGCTCACTAAATTAATACTCCCCTTTACTTATCGTTTGAGTCTTTTGCATACAAATTAAGAAAAATAATAATAATCAAAAAGTATATTTTGTATAATTATTTAGAAATATATTATTGATTGGTTAATAATTTCTATGCCAAGTAATGAAAGGAAAAAGAGTTGAAAAAGCATCGTGTGCATCAATATATAATTTTTAATATGAAAATAAATAAACGATATCATTAATGAACCGTAATCATTCTCCACCTAACACTGAGAACAATATTACTAATACGTACGCAGTACCTTGCGGAATTAAAGATTTGGGTGGGAGACTAATGTGTTCGATCATCAATGGTCATGGTCAACAATTATAATCTTGTTGTCATACACAAAAAATGAGTGACTGCTTTCATCAGCAAGACTCAAACTTGATTGCTTAAGGGTCCTTCCTAGTCATATTTTATATTTGGATTTTTGACTTATGAAATGATTGTATTATCATATCAAAAATGTCTACATAAAGCCCCTTCAACGTTCTCAATGGTTTAAATTAGAAGTCACCCTTTTGGGACATGAAAAGAGGTAGCCAACCCTATGCATTTTCGAATCATATTCAGTTGTTTTCATGTTCCAATCTTGAAAACAACCTTCACTTTTAACTTTTACTTCCTCCTTTCCATGAAGCTTCACGTTGTACGTTGAAACGAGCGGAGAGGATTAACCGAAAGAATACTAGAAGATAGGGGTGGACGAGTGCAACCTTGGCTCTAGAGAAACATGTGGTGGTCCCATGGTGGTTTAATAATTAGAGGGGTGGAAATGACGGTCGAGGAGTGGAGATGGGTAGTAGAATACGGTGTTCCTTGAGGCGATGAGTTGAGATAAACCTCCCATGGAGCTTTACAGATCCATCGACAAAATTGAAACATGTCTAATTACTTCGAGAGGTACAACAATGGCTATGCATACCATTATATGCTCGACATCAAAAGTACAGCAAAGCCACCTACTTATTAAAGTATGACCATTTGTAAACAAACTCCAAAATGAAATAGCAAACTCTTTTTGATAAAAGCAATCAAACAACCTCAACAATGTTATTCTCAACAAAATGAAGAAGGGCACAGAATACCCTCAATAGCAATATGAAAACTTATGACGACATGTATCGCCTGCCTTTTCATACTAGAATACGTGGACCTAACACATATATCGTCGCCAATAATATGTTGTCCAAACAAATCCAAGATTATTGTTGAAGGGGAATACTAGTAAAACGATCCCTTATTTGAAGTCAGGCTTCTCTGGATATGTGCACCCAGACCTCTGGATGATTACATTTGATGCATAACAACCTGCCTTGACACAATCCTCGATAGGCTTCCCTTGAACCAATTGAGACAGAAATCCTCCAACGAAAGCATCACCTAGAGAAATAAGGTATAATGAGAAATATCGAACATACAAGTTGACTAAACTGAAGTCTGCTTAGATACTCCATAATATATGAACTATCAAGAGGGTGGTAATAATCATTTTACATTCGACGTTCAAACAAAATCAAATAACATTGTTCAAATTGATACATATATGAACAGGGTCAGAAAAATCTTGATTCCTCTTTAAACGGTTATGAATGAAATTATCTTTAGATAAAGATTTTTAAGGGTGCGTAAAGTAGCACATATGGTTAAACTATAAGTTTATAACATGGCTAACAGCCTACAGTCTCTAATCCCAGTACAATTCAAGCCAGGGTAAAAGGCGAAAATTGTATTAAGCTAAGGCAAAAAACAATACAGAGTTGTCATAAACCACCTCATGGATCATATTGCTCGTTTTACCCTGACTCTTTTCATTATTAAGTGTATACATATGCACAAAATAGCAAAAAGCAAAATTTATATATACCTGCACCATTAGTATCAACAAGTTTTTCTTTAGGCAGAGCAATGACAGGGAACAAGTTCACCTTCCCATCTTCCTCAGCAACAACAACTGGATCGCAACCCTGGGTAATTACGGCAATCCTTTTGGGTTTTCTAGGTGCCTTTGGCCACTGGGCTAATTTCACAGCAATTTCTTCAACGTTCTCAGTCTGCAACAGAGAGCAGATCCAATATATTATAATCATGTACACTTTCACGATAACAATACAAAGTAAATTAGCTATTATGTCATCATTACCTCCCACCCATGAACTTTCGCGAAGGTTTTTGCTTCCGTTTCATTTCCAAATACAAAGTCCGCGAACCTGAAGACAACAGTAAGTATTGGATAAACATATTCATAATCCGTTTTAAAATACACCACTTATAATGAAATAGGAAGAGGCTTACGTCAGAGCTTTTTCCTGTGGGTCCTTGAAGAATTCACAGATGAATGGAGCTGAAAGGTTTATCGTGAAGATCTGCACGAGCAATAAATATTAGCTGGTGTTACATTATAGTGTAATATATAAGGTAAACAATTTGCATGAGAAAACTTGATAGGAAATCATACCTTGTTATTGGCAGCTGCATGCTCAGCAACAAGCTGAATAGACTCTGGGGAAACAGTGAGAAAAAATCCAGCAATGTAGTAGTACTTGGCTTTTTCAACTGTTCACAAACGTTGAAGGTTAATGCAAGGAAGTAACATGGTGTAGTTAAACATGGAGGAAGTACTATACCCAAAGCCCAATTCTCAGGCCTCTTCAAATGGTCCGTTTTATAGCAATTTGCTGCAGCCAAGTTAGCAACAAGGGACCTGCAAAATTACATTCTTATAAGTTATTGATGGGCAAAAATAGGTACTTGCTTAATGGCCATCCTTCAGATAAGCTTCAGTAAACTTGCACAGATCAGGCTGTTGGATCCATCTAGAGGATGGAACAGGTATGTGGAATATAACGTATGCAAGGAGGAATTGGTAAGGCATTTCATATCTTCTTGTAATTGCATATAGAATGTACAAGTTGGAGACTCCTTCGAGAGTCACCCTTAAATAAAAAAACAGTAGGATGCAGGTCAACGACCTCCGTCCTTTCATCAATACACTCATAAAGGACGAACAAAGGAGCAAACGCATTTTTGTACTTACCTTTCTCCACCGACGACACAGACAGCACAAGTACCAGTGGGAGTGGTCTCATCTTCATAGTAATGAACCTGAAAAAATGTGTTCATGCCAGTATAATGAGCGCAGTACTAAACATACAGTATAATAAATTAGATACTACAAACGGCCGACCGCCGACATTAAAACATCTTCCAGAAAAACCAAACAATGACCCAATGTACTAAACTAAAGTCTATAGGGTACATACTAAAAACAAGACCTGTGTGTCCACATATAAATCAATCATTACAAGAATGGTACCCATAGTCACCATGAACTGACTGGCATTCAGTGAAACTGGGGAAATACTTACATTAACACCTGCTGCGGTTGAATCCTTCTTCATTTCCTCCCCAAACTTATCCTTTCCAATGCATCCCATATAACCAGTTGCACCAGGAATTTGAAGCATCCACTGTATGTAAAATCACAGGTTAGGCTCGTCTACAATAAGTAAGTAAAACATAATGATTTCTAATGAAAGAATCATAATATACCTGAGCAACTTTGATTGAGTTCTGAGTAGCACCTGCAATATTTTAGACATGGATGGATACTCAACTAAAAACAGTTCAAATAACTGCAGAAAGCCTTCTGAAAGTTTAAGCGTGAACTGAGTGGGGAGTTACCTCCAGCAATGAACTCCACCTTGAACTTAGTTGCCATTTCATCATACCTATAAAATAATCATCAACCCTATCGCTATTAATGTGACAATTAGATGTGCCACACCTAAAGAAAACAACATTGTAATATATTGTCATGTATAGCTTCCTACACTAAATAAGCTCATATCTACATGTAACACAGTCATTGGGAACAGTAAGAAGCATCGACACAAGATCATAATCAAATCTATTATTGAATCTTAACAAAGTAATGTATGAGATAAAGTCAGATCAATTAGTTTTATACTTATAGGTCAAAATAATCAGAAAGTGAAACAAAAAAATCTACTTACATCGGCACATGTTTATCCTCTGCAAGGATAGCATTGTTCAGCTTGATATCATATCTGACACAAAAACAACAAATGAGACTCTAGATCAATCCGTGCAATAACATCTAACATCAAATACTGATGTGTGTCCAAAGAATAAAACCCACAAATTTCTTTCCAAAAATGTCAATAAAATTTTCAAATACAACAAATAATGAAAAAACCCACAAATGAATACAAGTACAATGGGATCCAATATCTACAATATCAAATGCAGGTTTCCAATTCAAGAAAGCTATGTTCTTTCGTAAGTTCCAAATACAAACACAAATGATATCGAACATAGAAAGACAACAGTTATAGAAAAAAACATTAAATTCAAACTTCAGCCTAAATATTCATAGATCTACTACGTCAAATGCAGGATTCCCACTGAAAAAAAGTTCTATTATTTCATAAATCCCAATCATGTAAACACAGCCATTTATAGAAAAATCACTAAAATCAAACTTCAGCACTTAATATTCATAGATCTACATGGTATACTCAATCTATATCCAAAGATCTAACCATATTTGAGCTAAAAAACCGAATCTACAAATTATAGTACAACATGGGCATGGTGAAGAAAAAAACATCATGAAATCCAAGAAACGACAATGGTAATATAATAATATAATTGTCTAATCAAAATACCAATCTACATAACCATATTATAATATGGGGTGGTTAATAAACATCTTTAAATACAAATCCAAATATCTAACCATATTGAGCTAAACAAACAATCTACATAACCATTTTATTAGATGGGGATGGTAAAAGAACATCACTAAATCCAAGAAACAGGTTGGTAATATCAATATTTAACAGATCAATATGCTAATTAATTTAAAACATGGGATGCTAAAAAATAGCATTAAATTCAAAAGACAAAAAAGGTAATATAAATATATAATTATCATACTTGTCCAAGAATTCTTGGTCGACAACAGACGAAATGTCCAATAAGGGATTTCCCATTCCAAGCAAAATGCCATCATAATTTGCCATATTTTATTTAACCTTAAAAACTAAAAGCAAGAGAATGGAGAAATGGGGAGATTCAAGATTGGGGAGAGTGATAGAGGGTTTGTTGGTTATATATAGTGTGTTAAATCACTCACTGTCTGAAGTGGTTGGGAACAACTATAGACACTCAAGGGCAACTATTAGCTTCTTTGCCGATTCGTTTCAAAATGGTTGATTGCTTATATAAATTTTAATTTTTTTCTAATGTTTGATTATTTAGGAGTTCGATATACTACTTTCGTCTCTAACTGATTGATACATTTGACTTTACATGGTCAAACTTTAAAAACTTTGACCAATAATTTTCATTAACCAATAAGAAATAATATAGTCATATGATATCTTGTTAGATTCGTTTCAATATATATTTTTGAACTATCAACTTTTTATAATTTTTCATATGTAAATAGGAGATATTTGTGTTTGAAATCGTATTTTATTGACTATAAATACTCAAACGTATCAATCATTTAGGGACGGAGGGAGTATTTTCCAACGTTTTTTCATTTTTGATGAATAATTAATTTTGATTGGGAATGTAACTTATCCATATTACGTATGATGTAATAATAATCTTTATTGATCCTTAGTATAGTAAGTTTTGGCTAAATAGTCAAATAGGTGAAACAACGGGAGGATAGGTGATAAGAATTATAAATAATTGATCTTAAATCTTTGACATACAACCATAATAAAGAAAGTAATATACAATGTATTTAAATATATCAATAACCTCATTATAAAATAATCACATAAACTAATATTGATATATTAATTTTATTACTCCCTTCATCCCATTTTATAATTCCACTTTCTATTTTGGGAGTCAAACTTTAACAACTTTGACCATAAATTCTCATTAGTATATCATAAATAATATAGTCATATGAGATATTGTTGGATTACTTTCAATGTATATTTTTGAATATGAAGTCTTTAGAATTTTTCAACGTGTAGAACAAGAATTATTACGTTTTAATCCGTATCTCGATGATCGTGAAAGTCAAACAGGAATTAGAAAATGAGATGGAGGGAGTAGTATAATTTAAAACACTTAGTACTACTTTCGAATTATGTTGCAATATTATACTCCCATCGTTCTTTTACAATTGTTTTTTCTAGCTTTATTTTTTGTTTCAAAATACTTATTTTTTAGCATATTATAATAAATTAGTATTACGTATATTTAGTTTTAAAATGATATTATAAAGTACTATTACTAATTAAAAGACATTCTTCTAAGGCATTCATTAAACTTATATTAAGGTAATCAATACATTATTATTTTGAACCATTTTAATATTAATTTGAGTCACACTAAAACTTTTATTATAGATTAATTATATTAATATTACCTAAAATAATTTTAACATGAAATATATCTACCTACCAAAGGCAATGTATTATATTTATAATGCTAATAGATCATTTGAATTTCATTACCTTCTTCAAGGTAAGCTATTATCACCAATTTGGGGGTAATGAGTGAAGACTTCATATGAGGTCATAACTCATAAGATTACTTAGTAATGCAATGAAAATGTATCATATTTACCGAACAAAGTAATCAATCAAGTTTAACATCATTTTATTTCATTCATGCCTACCAAACCCAACCTGAAATAAAATGGATGGAATACTCTATATTTTACCCATTGCTAGATTTCTTACATTATTACATATTTTAATCCATAACGTTTTAAATTTCGAAATAAACTTTAACCATCAATTATTCTTTTTTTTGTTTGTAAATTAGCGATGAGATGAGTTTTGAACCTAGGACCTTCTGATCACTACTAAAAATATTTTTCACTAAATATTCGATTAACTCAACCATCAATTATTCTTAAATTATACTTTTAAAAGTTACGTGTAAAACGTAATAAAGTGAAACACTTTCAAAAAACTGATTATAATATAAAATATAAATTTTATAGTAAGTGATGGTCATCATTCAAGCTTAATATTCAAAAACGTCATCTAGAGGTGAGAATTTTATATAATAAATGGGAGGGGAGGGCCGAGGGATATAACAGTAATTAAACTTATATAAAAGCCATTGTATGGGTGTATATGTATAACAAGCCAGAAAGTTGTTGGTTGAGCCGACAATTAGTAGGTTGGTTGATTTTTTAATTAGAGCCAAGATTAAAAAGTAAAATGTACTCCCTCAAATTCAACAAGATGAAATCATACTTCTTTGTCCCTAAAAATTGGTATAGGTCAAACTTTAGAAAATTTAATAAGAATTTTTATTAAACGATAAGGTAGTCATGTGGGATCATGTTAGATTCGTCTTAATATATATCTTTTAAATATAAGCTTTTTATAATTTTGTCGGATATAAAATAAGAGATATTATGTTTAAAATTGTATTTTGTTGAATACAAAAATTAAAATATATAATCTTTTAAGGACGGAGGAAGTATATATTATTCTAATCTTTCCAAAACATATTTTTCTGCTAATCACTTTTTTACCAGTTGAAAGGCATATTCAGTCGATTGATCGAACATGATAATGCAATATATAATTTAAAAAGAAAATGAAATTGTTTATGGTAATTTCAAACGCGATGTTACATTGGAACTTGAAGTTTGTTGCAAGTTGGAACGCAACACAAATTTTGGTATCCACAAGATCTGTGTTTGATGTGTCGGTGTACTAAATGAGTAGTTATATAATCCCTCATCTCCAGCCGACGTCAAGTTGTTGGTTCAAGATCTAAACCAAATATTCAACTCATTTTATATGCTCCTTTGTAATTATTGTTCAAATAAGTATGAATTTGATATACTTTAATATGTTTTTAAATATATTTATAATAGAACTTTTTTTATAATTATATATAATTTTTTTATGTTAACAAAAGCATTTTTTAATATACTCCATCCGTCCCTAAAAGATTGCTACATTTTACTTTCATATGGTCAACAAAACACAATTTAAAACGTAAATATTTCTTATTTTACATGAGAAAACATTTTAAGTAGTTATATTTCAAAATTATATATTGAGACGAATCTAACAAGATCTCACATGACTATATTTTATCTTACCTTTTAATGAGAATTATTAATCAAACTTTCTAAAGTTTGACTACAAAAGTCAAAATATATCGATCTTTTAGGGACATAGAGTATAAATTTATCTTAAAAATTTCGTAATACTTACTCTCAAACTTACCGCATGAATTGATCCTTGAACAACCTTACTTTGAAAATCTTTAACAAAGACTTCGGTACTTGGATATAATCATATAACATAATATTTGTATCAAATATTTTATTACATTATACTTCCTCCCTCCCTAAAAAATTGTCACATTTTGATTTTTGGTGGTCAACAAAATATAATTTAAAATATAAATAGTTATTATTTACGTGCGAAAAAATTATAAAAAGTTAATATTTCAAAAATATATATTGAAACGAATCTAACAAGGTCCCACAATACTATATTATTTCTTATCGTTTAATGGGAATTCATGATCAAATTTTGTAATATTTGACTAACAAAAGTCAAAATGTGACAATCTTTTAGGGACAGAGGGAGTAGTATATAGCTAGGCTTCTTATCTATTATGGTATTAAGAGCACTCACATCAGCACCCTCAAAAGTTATTTTTGGCTTGAAAAACTAAGAATACAAAAAAATAGTGTTACATTAGTTCCCCAAAAATAACTTGGGCCCACAATTTTTTTTCACACACCAATGAATGATACAAATATTCACTAGCGCCAATATTGCAGTTACCATAATTTTCTCTTCTTCCCTCAAAGAATCTGCTCACTTTCCTCTATTTCCGATCTCTCCAAAATTCTGCCGCCATTTTCTTTGCTAATGATTTCAATTAAATCAAATTTTTTTTTCGAGGTTGAAAGGCAAGTTGTGTTTTCAAGTAAGTAATAGTATTGAAGTTATTGAACTACAAAAATATATTAAAAATTACTTTTAAATTTAAAATAAAAGAATTACCTTACAAAAATTTATTGACATTTTATGAGAAAATTTACACTTTATTCGTAAATTATTAGAGTCACATACGCGCTTTAAAAGATATAGTTGTTGAAATTTTAAAAATATTTATATATTTGAAATATTAATTTTAATGTTTGGTGAATAATAGGGAAGCTGCTAAAACACAAACATAAAATGCTAGTGCCAAAAATAAAAAAATGATGGTTATAAATGAATTATAAAGGAAAATATGAGGGAGCCGATGTAAGTGCTGTAAGTACTCCCTTCATTGCGTGAATAATATTACCTTCACGTTTTTTATTTTCATATTTCATGTGACCAACTTCTAGTCTTTTACATGCATTTTCGAAATAGATTCATTTAATAGTTGTTGGGTTATTCAATTTGGTCCATATACATCAGTGTTTTATCTTAATGCTTCTTATTACTTCTATACTCACTATATGATGCTGGATGGGGTGGGGTGGGGTATGGGTGAGGGTTGACGAAGAAGATGAAAGGTGAAGTTAATTTTTAATTTTAAGTTTAGTTATTTGTAAAAGTGTCTAAAAACTTTAATATATGTGATAATCCGAATTTACCCTTCTTACAAAACGAAATTCAATCTAAAGTTGGTATTTGAGGGGGTAAAATGAAACAAAGCGTAGAATAGGTGTAATTTGAGGCTTAAGATAGTATTAGAATGCAGTTTGTAACTTTCGTCATAATTCTGATGCAAAATGAAAATAAGCCTCTTATTATTTAGCCATGCTATATTGTTGTATTTGTCAAACAATCATACAGTAAATTTGTAAACATTACTTTCAGACCATACTATTTGCCAACAAGTTCTTACAAACAAATGAACCCACATATCCAAACTAACATATTGGACGAGGAGCACCATTCCAAGCTCTAAACATGCCAAAAGTGGATCGACAAGTTTCCCTTCAGACAATGCAGTAAACACCTTGTCCAATTCCTCACCTGGTGATCTTATTTTCTCACCGGTCAGCAATTCAGTTCCCAATTCTTCCCTCACAAACTTGTATAGAGGGTATGATCTGCATTCCTCAATCTTATTAGAGATTGCAGGAGTTCCATTTTCGACCGAGGCTCGTGCCTTCTCCACCTCTTTAGGCAGAATGGCCTTCAACTCCTCTTCGAAAGCGCTAATCTTTTGGAAGATTGCAGTGCTGGCATCCTTCTCGTTCTCACTGTTTGCTAAGGCATGGCCCGCAATAGCTTCTCGTAGCTTCTGCATCAATGGGTATGTGGCGCTGCAAGGGTCATCTGCATAGGCAAATACATACTCACGATCAACCACAAGAAGCAACTCATTCTCGCTGAATCCTGATGGGTGTGGTACGCCATCAACGCCCACATTTAATATCTTCTCAGCGACCTGGCTGACTGTGTTCTTCACTGCGTGTTTCACATTCTCCTCAATATGCCTCAAATCAACGGCTTGGCAGAGAGCTAATAAGAAAGATGAAGACATGAGCTTCAAGATTTCGACAGCCTCAGATGTCTTTCTTGAAGAGATTAAGCCCAAGGAGTTGACATCTTGGTTGTGTTGCTCAGCACTCTGGACATGGTTAGTGACAGGGTTAGCCAAGAATTGAAGTTCTGAACAGTATGAAGCCATGGCGATTTCTGCTCCCTTGAAACCATAATCCAAGCTTGGATCTCTGCTGCCTGTCAAATTCGACGGCAACCCATTGTTGTAGTAATCATTAACCAATTCAGAAAATTGAGCAAATAGAAGCTTTCCAATTGAGGCGATGGCAAGACGAGTGTTGTCCATCGCCACACCAATAGGCGTGCCCTGGAAGTTTCCTCCATGTAAGGCCTTGTTCCTTGAAACATCAATCAATGGGTTGTCATTAACAGAGTTGATCTCCCTCTCAATCATCTTCGTAGCAGCACGGATCACTTCGATCTGAGGGCCAAGCCATTGAGGTGATGTACGGAGGGCATAACGATCTGTTTAGGCTTCTGCAGAGGATCCATCTCGTGTAACAACTCAGCAGCCTTAACATATCCACTACCATCCAAAATGTGTTCCATTATAGCAGCAGCCTCAATCTGACCGGATGGTGCTTCAATTTGTGTGTCAAATGATCAGTGAACTCAGGCTTACCATTCATCACTTCAGCAAAAATTGCTGAAAGCACTTCAGAGAATACTCCCAAAATATTGGCTTCATAAAGAACCATCGAAGCCATTCCAGAACCAACAGCTGTTCCATTCACAAGGGCAAGTCCTTCCTTCGGCTGCAACTCAAAGAAACCGCTGCTGATCCCAGCAAGCCGGAAGGCTTCTTCCGCATTGAGCTTCTCCCCGGTAGGTCCAACAGCCTTGGAATTGGGTCGGCCGTTAGTAACCCGGCAATGTAGGAGAGGGGGACTAGATCACCCGAGGCAGTGATCGTGCCACGGAGAGGTAAGCACGGAGTGATGTTGCTGTTGAGGAACTTGGTGATAGCTTCCAGGATCTCAAACCTGATGCCTGAATAACCTTGAAGCAGAGTATTGATCCGAACAAGCATAGCTGCCCTTGTTGCTGAATGTGGTAATGTGTGGCTACTTTCTGTTCCATTACCAAAGATTCCAGCATTCAAGAATCTGGAAACGAAATTGAACAATTTTTAAACACAAAACTTTGGACAAGAAAAGAGATATTACAAGTACAACAGACGCAAATAAATACATGCCTAGATTAATCAATACTAAGCATTTATTGATAAGTACATTCAATAATTTCATTTATTTCTTTCATGGTCCACTATGTTATCCATCCACATTATTACATTATTTAAAAATTAGATTTCCTAAAGCAAGAAAGCAATTACAATCAAAATATTATCCAAATATAGAAAATTTTACTTTTTTCTTGTAGATTAGAAATTATGCTAGTTTGATCATATCCCCAACTACAAAACCCAAGTTGCATTTTGTTATAGTTCTAGTTAAGGAAATATTATCAAGACAAAGTACATATCACTACTTTAGACTTATTATAAAAATGATTAATTATTAGACTTATGTAACATGTAAAGGATGTGTGACATGCATCTTTTATGTTACATCATTAAATTACACTACTTTCATCTAACTTAAACCGTTAGTTTGACTTATCAACTAAAATTGTAATCTTTTTGCCTTAAATTTTTATTCGGTTCATTTTTTGACGTTAATTGACGTTAGTAAGGTAGAAGTTTGCTTACCTAATTAGCTCCGTTTGAAGGGCACCCCCTTGTTTAGTCTCCTATGGGAGGTTGCCCCGAATCCGGTGGTTACACCATAACTATCCGTGCCTTTGTTCATACTATCCATAACCCAATCACTACTAA